>CM034354.1:1251192-1384565 GCA_019925275.1 Mytilus edulis
TGGATGATGAACCTATTCCCTAAGTACCTTAATTCTGAATGTGGTTTCTGTCTATGGTTTGGGGAAAGACCGTATTGCACCCTAATCTATAATTGTGGATGCTGGTTTTGTCTATGATTTGGGGAAAGACGGTATTGCCCAATACCCTAAATTGTGAATGCTGGTCATTTGTCTATTTTTTGGGGAACACTGTATTCCACTAATACCCTAATTGTGAATGTGGATTACTAGCTATGGTTTTGGAAATCTATTCACCTAAGTACCTATAATTGGAATGCTTGTCAATCTGTCTATGTTTTGGGGAAAGACGCTATGCAACCCTTAGTACCTTAATTGTGAAGTGGTATTAGTATTCTTTTGGGGAAAAACCGTATTGCCAAAGTACCTATATTGTGAATGCTGGTCATTTAACTATGTTTTTGGGAAAGACTTTGCACCCTAAGTACCATAATTGTGAATGTGGTCTTCTGTCTGTTTCGAAAGAGCCGTATTGCACCCTAAGAACCTATAATTGTGAATGCTGGGCATTCTGGTAATGTTTGGGCAACAACGCTTAACCTGGTACCTATAATTTGTAAGTTTGTGGAATGCGTTTTGGGGACAGACCTATTGAATGCGTAATTTGAATGCTGTTTCTGAAAAGTTTTGGAAACATATCACCTTAATTCCTTAGTTGTGAATTTGTCATTTTCTATGATTTGGGAAAACGCATTTTCAACTAAGTACACTAATTGTGAATGCTGGTCATTCTGTCTATGGTTTTGGAAAGACCGTATTGCACCTAAGTACCATATTAATTGTGTATATGTATTCTGTCGATGGACTTGCATATAACTATTCTATCATATTGGATGATTGGCAAGCTATGACTAACCTATTGCTTTGGAAATCGTATCATGAAAGACCTATTTTAATGCTGTATTGTCTATTTTGGAACTGATCACTAGACCTATAATTTGATGCTTATTCTGTTTTGGAGAAGTTCACCCTATCTAATTTAACTGTATTGGTATTCTTTGAAAACTATTGCACCCTAGACATATTGTAATTGGGATCTGTTATTTGAAAGACCGTATTCGTCTATTTGAATGATTGTATTCTTTAATTGGAAAGACTATTCCTAATACCTATATTATGTGGTCTTCTGCTATTTTTGGGGAAACCGTATTGCACCCTAAGTACCATAATTGTGAATGCTGTATTCCTATGTTTTGGAAAGACCGATTGCACCTAAGTACCTATAATTTGAAATGCGGTCATTCTGTCTATTTTTGGGAAAGACCGTATTGACCCTATACCTATAATTGTGAATGCTGGTCATTCTGTCTAGTTGGGAAAACCGTATTGCACCCTAAGTATATAATTGTGAATGCTGGTCATTCTGCTATGTTTTTGAAAGACCTATTCACCTAATATTAATTGTGAATCTGTCATTTGTCGTTTGGAAAGACCTATTGACCTAAGCTATATTTGATGGGTCATCTGTATATTTGGCAAAGACGTATTGACCTGTACTATAATTGGATGCTGGTATTATGTCTATGTTTGGGGAAAGACGTATTGCACCCTAAGTACCTATAATGAATGTGGTATCTTATTTTTGGAAAGACTTTGACTAAGTTCCTATATTGTGAATGCTGGTCATTCTGTTGTTTTGGAAAGACGTATTGACCCTAAGTACCTATAATTGTAATGCTGGTCATTTGTCTATGTTGGAAAGACCGTATTGCACCAAGTACTAAATTGATCTGGTCTTCTGTCTATTTTGGAAAGACGTATTGCACCTAAGTACCTATATTGTGAATGCTGGTCATCTGCTATGTTTTGGGAAAGACCGTATTGCACCTAAGTACCTATAATTGTGAATGCTGGTTATTCTGTCTATTTTGGGAAAGACCGTATTGCACCCCATACCTATAATTTGAATGCTGTCATTCTGTCTATGTTTTGGGAAAGACCGTATTGCACCTAGTACCTATAATTGTGAATGCTGGTCATTCTGTCTATGTTTTGGGGAAAGACCGATTGCACCCTAATACCTATAATTGTAAATGCTGGTCATTCTGACTATGTTTTGGAAAGACCGTATTGCACCCTAATACCTATAATTGTGAATGCTGGTCATTCTATGTTTGGGGAAAGACCTATTGCACCCTAGTACTATAATTGTGAATGCTGTTATTCTCTATGTTGGGAAAGACCTATTGCACCCTAATACTATAATTGTGAATGCTTTCATTCTGTTTGTTTTGGGAAAGACGTATTGCACCCTAGTACTATATTGTGAATGCTGGTCATTCTGTCTATGTTTTGGGGAAAGACCGTATTGCACCCTAGTACTATAATGTGAATGCTGGTCATTCTAACTATGTTTTGGAAAGACCTATCACCAAGTACCTATAATGTGAATGCTGTATCTGTCTATGTTTTGGGGAAAGACCGTATTGCACCCTAATACCTATAATTGTGAATGCTAGTCATTTGTCTATGTTTTGGAAAGACGGTATGCAACCTAATACTATTGTGAATGTGGTCATTTGTCTATGTTGGAAAGACTATTGCACCTAAGTACCTATAATTGTGAATGCTGGTCATTCTCTATGTTTTGGGAAAGACCGTATTGCACTAAGTACTATAATTGTGAATGCTGTCATTCTGTTGTTTGAAAGACCGTATTGCACCCTAAACCTATAATTGTGATGCTGTCATTCTGTTTTGTTTGAAACCGTATTGCACCCTAGACCATAATTGTGAATGTGGTCATTTGTTATGTTGGGAAAGACGTATTGCACCTAAGTACCTATAATTGTAATGCTGGTCATCTGCTATGTTTTGGAAAGACCGTATTGCACCCTAAGTACCTATAATTGTGAATGCTGGTCATTCTGTCGTTTGGAAAGAGTATTCACCCTAGTACCAATATTGTGAATGCTGGTCATTCTGTTATGTTTGGAAGACCGTATGCCCTAAGTACCTATAATTTTGAATGCTGTCATTCTGTTATGTTTGGGAAAGACCGTTTGCACCCTAAGTATGCTGGTCATTTGTCTATGTTTGGGAAAGACGTATTGCACCCTAGTACCTATAAATGGATGCTGGTATCTGTCTATTTTGGGAAAGACCGTATTGCACCCTAAGTACCTTAATTGTGGATGCTGGTCATTCTGTCTATGTTTGGGAAAGACGTATTCACCCTAAGTACCTATAATTGTAATGTGTCATTCTGTCTATGTTTGGGAAAGACGTATTGCACCTAAGTACCTATAATTTGAATGTGGCATTCTGTCTTGTTTGGGAAGACCGTTTTGCACCCAAGTACCTATAATTGTGAATGCTGGTCATTCTGTCTAAATTTTGGGGAAACACCGTATTGCACCCTAAGTACCCTATAATTGTGAATGCTGGTCATTCTGTCTATGTTTTGGGAAAGATCGTATTGCACCTTAAGTACCTATAATTGTGAATGCTTGTCATTCTGTCTATGTTTTGGGGAAAGACCGTATTGCACCCTTAGTACCTATAATTGTGAATGCTGGTCATTCTGTCTATGTTTTGGGGAAAGACCGTATTGCACCCTTAGTACCTATAATTGTGAATGCTGGTCATTCTAACTATGTTTTAGGGAAAGACCTATTGCACCCTAAGTACCTATAATTGTGAATGCTTGTCATTCTGTGTATGTTTTGGGAAAAGACCGTATTGCACCCTTAGTACCTATAATTGTGAATGCTGGTCATTCTGTCTATGTTTTGGGGAAAGACCGTATTGCACCCTTAGTACCTATAATTGTGAATGCTGGTCATTCTAACTATGTTTTGGGGAAAGACCTATCGCACCCTAAGTACCTATAATTGTGAATGCTGGTTATTCTGTCTATGTTTTGGGGAAAGACCGTATTGCACCCTAAGTACCTATAATTGTGAATGCTAGTCATTCTGTCTATGTTTTAGTGAAAGACGGTATTGCAACCTAACTACTTATATTTGTGAATGCTGGTCATTCTGTCTATGTTTTGGGGAAAGACCGTATTGCACTCTAAGTACCTATAATTGTGAATGCTGGTCATTCTAACTATGTTTTGGGGAAAGACCGTATTGCATCCTAAGTACCTATAATTGTGAATGCTAGTCATTCTGTCTATGTTTTGGGGAAAGTACCGTATTGCACCCTAAACACCTATAATTGTGAATGCTAGTCATTCTGTCTTTGTTTTGGGGAAAGACGGTATTGCATCCTAAGAACAACATAATTGTGAATGTTGGTCATTGTGTGTATGTTTAAGGGAAAGACCGTATTGCACCCTAAGTACCTATAATTGTGAATGCTGGTCATTCTGTCTATGTTTTGAGGAAAGACCGTATTGCACCCTAAGTACCTATAATTGTGAATGCTGGTCATTCTGTCTGTTTTGAAAGAGACCGTATTGCACCCTAAGTACCAATAATTGTGAATGCTGGTCATTCTGTGTATGATTTGGACAAAGACCGTATTGCTCCCTAAGTACCTATAATTTTGAATGCTGGTCATTCTGTTTATGTTTAGGGAAAGACCGTTTTGCACCCTAAGTATGCTGGTCATTCTGTCTATGTTTTAGGGAAAGATCGTATTGCACCCTAAGTACCTATAATTGAGAATGCTGGTCATACTGTCTATGTTTTGGGGAAAGACCGTATTGCACCCTAAGTACCTATAATTGTGAATGCTGGTCATTCTGTCTATGATTTGGGGAAAGACGGTATTACACCCTAAGTACCCTATAATTGTTAATGATAGTCATTCTGTCTATGTTTTTGGGAAAGACCGTATTGCACCCTAAGTACCTATAATTGTGAATGCTGGCCATTCTGTCTTTGTTTCAGGGAAAGACCGTTTTGCACCCCAAGTTCCTATATTTGTGAATGCTGGTCATTCTGTCTATGTTTCAGGGAAAGACCTATTGCACCCTAAGTACCTATAATTGTGAATGTTGGTCATTCTTTCTATGTTTAAGGGAAATACCGTATTGCACCCTAAGTACCTATAATTGTGAATGCTGTTCATTTTGTCTATGTTTTGGGGAAAGACGGTTTTGCACCCTAAGTACCTATAATTGTGAATGCTGATCATTCTGTCTATGATTTGGGGAAAGACCGTATTGCACCCTAAGTACCTATAATTGTGAATGCTGGTCATTCTGTCTATGCTTTGGGGAAAGATGGTATTGCACCCTAAGTACCTATAATTGTGAATGATTGTCATTCTGTCTATGTTTTGGGGAAAGATGCACACTAGTAGCCAGATTTAAGTCTGAAACGGTCATTTTGGTCTGATCAAGTCTTAATTGACTTAATTTACCGCTAGAGAAAATTGTTAAGACCTGCTCAGACACTCAGACTCTGTTAAGATATATCGTGTTCAGCCAGAACGGTCGTGTCAAGATAAACAAGACAGATGCATCTAGCATTCAAATAGGACTTGATTAGATCACGTTCAGATCATATAAGACCAAAGGTGAAAACCCTTTTTTAGTTGCTGTAAGATCGTGTTCAGTTGTGTTTTTAATAATATTTTGAATAAAACGGACGACACTTGATCTGTTTTTATCAGGGGTTACTCCCCCTTTATGAATAAAATCTCTATATCTTTGATGATATTCTTTTGTGGTCTTTTAATATGACTGTATATCTATTTCATTAAATAAAGTATGCAAACTTTAAAAACAATTTATTTATTTCCGATAGAATCTTTAACATTTCATTGGTTATATGAGAAAAGATTAATTGTTGTAACCGAAAATGTGTCATAAAAACTTTGCAGTCATGCTCTCTCACGGGGGGTATGGTTGTCCTGCGAGAGAACGTACTGTGCTGGTGATTTGGTCCTGTCAGGTGCTGGTGGGTCCTGATTCTGTGCTGGTGGGTTTGTTTACATTGTATCAGAACGGCAATAAAACGACTGTTTTGTTGCTTAATTTTTCTCTGATGCGTCATAAGTACTATGCAAAGTATATTACAACAATATCATATTACAAAAGTCGTACAAGTTCGTTAAACGGAATTGTCCTGACGCTGTGCTGGTGATAAGAAAAACGGTCCTGGTACTGTGCTCCAATGTCCTGGTTCTGTGCCTTTATATTTTAGTTAAAAGAAGCATATATTCAAGATCATTGCTGCTGTATTGTTATTGACTAATTAACTGTTGTCTGCTTTCTTGAAATTGACATTGTTGTGAATCTGTTTACTGTTATTATGAGAGAAAAAATACACCTATTTTTTTTTAATTTTTTTTTAAATTAACTGTAATTTTATTTATTGGCCTGTTGATGGAACCCTTCTTGCCCCTTTTAAGATAAGAAAATATGTTAACAATTTTCGGGATTACGATCATTTTGCAAGATTACCAAAATACGTTGTGATTTATACAATACTTATATAATGCAGATGATGTGGTATGTTTGTTGTCAATGGAAAAATTTCCATAAGAAACCAAAGAAAGTATGTGTTAACAACCATACGTCATCGTACGACCTTCAACAATAACCGATAAAATAAAAATGTAAAAGGTTTTGCATAAAAATGGAGAGCAAAAATATAGAACAAAGGACTTACTGAGCGTTTGAATCATATGTCTTTATCAGCTTTAAACACATTTGTTTGTGAACAATTGAGTGCTGACTATAAGAATGACAATAGTATTGCGGGTTTGCTTGTTTTGGTGTTTTTTTCGGGGAGTGGGGGGGGGGGGGGGATGGGGGATAAGTTAAAGTGAGGTTACAGTGAAAGTTTTAAGCTTGGAATAGTTTCCCGTAAGATTTAAAAGTTGTATTTTAAAAGAAAAATGTATCTTATAGCTATTAAGAATCACTTGCTGTATCTGTAAGATATTTTTTTTTTGTCTGAAGGGTTATCAGGTATTTTTTTTCGAAAACCTAGTACACACTAACAATATTTCTTAGCTTTTTCATTTCAAAATTCCAAAATAGCTTGTTAGCTAAACCGTGAGGTCATTGTTAGGTAAGGTAAAGTACCCTCCTTTCGAAGTAGCCTGGTCCTACAGACAGAAAGATGTGTCATTTGTCGGACTAGTCTACTCTTAAAGTAGGGTAGTTTACATAACTTACAATGACTTTTCTGTTCAGCAAGCAAGATTACCAAAGTAATCCCTTTGTCTACACACTCATTGAAATTGGCTGTAATATTGCAAAAGTTCAAGCGATTGGGGCAAACTTACCGAGTAAAAAAAGTCAAAATGTCTATCTACCTTGCACATTTTAGAAAATTCAGATCAGATAACGAAACTGGGTCCAGCAACATTTATAAGCAATTTAAGATTTTGACCCTCACAGTTTCCATTCACCACAAATATTCTCGTTACAACGAATCATTTAAATACAAAAATACTAGTTGCAGCCTTTAGTTATCTATTTTAAAATAATTGTATACGGATAAAGTTATGAAAGGCAGCAGGGTCACCTGGGTGAGGAGTCCATGTCATCTGAAATAAATGCTAAGCATATATCTAGATAGCGACAGATAACCATGACATTAAAAAACTCTCTTCTTTTCGATTTTTTTCGAACAAATTGACACATAAAATGAATTATATAGTATTGTGGAATTTTTAACTTGTGTTCAATTCATTGGTTACACCTTTTACTAGAATAACAATCCTGTCAAGTATGAGCTGGATAAAATATTTCAGAAAAGAAGATGGAAATGTGAAAGTTTCGGTGCGTCAGGTGCAACAGCATACGAACAGCTAACATGCCTCGTCAAGGTGGAAGCTAAACAGTCCACGAAAGTTTGATTTAAAACCTTTATTCGTTCCAACAAAGTTAATGATATTTTGTTGAGGATTTAACCATCTACGACAACAAGATTTTTTTTTTTAGAATTTACAGCTCTTCTATAAATACATGCAAAGCAAACCTTGATTAAATTGCTTGCTATGATTGTTTGGGTGGTTGTAAACGACAGGTAAGTAGTATTTTTACTATATACTAGAATTTGTTTGGACAATAAACATTAACTTCAATTCCTGTCAGTTTGTATTTGTCCAATCAAATCCCAGTATGTATTGAAACTCCGCCTACCTATTGTTTGAAAATATCCTTGGAGCAAACATAGCAAGCAAGTCAATCAAAGTTATTTTTTGCATGCTTTTAAAGAAGAGTTTTACTATATAATGCAAAGAAGCGTTTAAGTCTTTCGCCAAAAAATACTATCAATTTCTTTTTGTCCTATGTAAACTTCCGTACCATTTCCTTCCATTCATGATCATTAAATTGAACTGTAAAATATTTCTTGGTACCTTCTTAATTCCTTTATAAGTCTTATGTAAATATAATTATGACAATAACTTTTGTGAGCACAAGATTCACTGCACACTTTTAATTAAAGTTCTGCTTAATCAAACATTAAAATGTGAACTTAAGTTTTGAGACTTTTTTAATGGACACGATTGGGATTTTTGCATATGAGAACATGATTTATCTATTAGTTGAAAATGCGGCTTTGAACTAGCTTTCAGTACCTGTGAGCATTTGTTGTTGAATAATGTGTGTCTTTGTGTTATTATTTTTGTGATAAATTGTTGTGTTGCTACACCACTGTAACAATGAAGGAGGAAATGGGGAGGGGGGGTTGAGTAAGTGAGGAGGGGTATGCGGAGCGCTAACAAACATGTCTATGCAGCATGGGCTTTGATCATTGTTGAAGCATCAATGTAAGGGGCATTTAATATCTTAATAAAACTATTTTTATTTCAGATAGTAGATATTGTTATCTGATATTGGACGAAAGAGGTTGCCCTGTTATGTAATTGTGTAATATAAGTAACGATCATTTGAAAACACATATTAAGCAGCCAAATGGATGCACAAGAGCTAAAATAGGAGTCATAGATCCTATTGACAATAATTATCTGCCCAATTTTATTGATTTTGTAACATTTGTTTCAAATATGAGCAACTTCTTATCCAAAATCAACAGCACCGTATCAGGACCCAACAGCACAATGACAGGACCCACCACCACAGTATCAGGACATTAATAAATTGAAAAAATGCTAAATTTTAATAAATTGCAATGTTTTTTCACAAAATAGTTCTGTCGTGTGGATTGCGGTATAGAAAGCGGACTCTATGAGCATTTTTGTTTTATTTTTTCAGTTCGAGATTTTCTGAAAATGAGCATTTTTGTGTTACGCTTACTGAAACAGTTTAGAGAGTCAACTTTTTAATGCTTTACATATGAACCCATAAGAAACAAAATTGAAAAATCTCAACTGTTTTCTTCTATTTTTTATGAGTGAAAACGTCAAAAATCATCATTTTCGTCTTTGTTTACATTTTTTCATTGATCACCAGCACCCGTCAGGACCGAATCACCAGCACAGAACATTCTCTCGCAGGACAACCATACCCACCGTGTCTCTGACATAAAGTATTCCTGTGTATGTATGGATTCCGCCTCTAAAGATATAATGATCCGTATTAAACATATCTCAAAGATGTTCTTAAACATTTGTTTTTCTAATGTATAGTAATAGTTATTATCTATATTTGGTCAAGAAACGTACATTTTAAGTATATAATTTACTTTATATTTTGAAATTTTACACAGATGACAGCTGCTTGGTGAAAGTTATTTACATTTTAATAAACGGATTATTTAAGCAGTCAACCGAAACGGATGATCATTAACTAACTAAATAATAACCCATTCGTGGACGTATTATGATTGAAGTTCCATGTTTTATCTTTTATATAAAATGTATAAAATTAAACCGGGTTAAATTATTAACATTATTTTTTTTTTTAAATAAATGCAACAACAATATAAGCATATTTTGCATATTTTAGAAATTTAATTGACATTTTATATTGACCATTATATACATATAAAGACCGATGTCGATGTTAGTTAAGACACGATTGATAAAATATAATGTACGGTTTATATTTCTGTTTCGTATCAGCTTTTTTACAGCACCAGTTATTACTCATTTTGAAAAACAGTGAGACGCTTACTTGCTATTTCGGAATTGACCAAAAAGCATTAAAATAACGTAGCGAAATGACCGTACTTAAAGATTAGACTTTTGTTTTCCATTTTTAATTGTTTTACACTAGTCATTTTAGAGACCGTTATAGCTTACTTTTCGATGAGGGCCATAGCTCCGTGTTGAGGCCGTTCTTTTACCTCTAATTAAATTATACCATGTGACTTGAAAGAGAGTTGTTTCATTTGCACATATATCACATCTTCTTATTTATATTAACCAAGTTGATTCATTGGCACACATATCACATCTTCTTATTTATATTGACCGGGAGCAGTTTAATAAACATTTTCATTTAGATAAAAAAAAAATCAAAAAAAAAAAATCAGTAAATCAAATGGATTTGTACCATATTGTTACATTCAAAAGTCTTTAATTTTGATTGATAGTATACATTATACATTGTTATATGTATTGCATTGCTCCAAAATAATGTCCAGTGTCAAATATTACACATCGATGACCACTTAGATTAGTTACTGTATAAAAAATCATTTCCTTGGATGATAGTACACGCTAGTATTTTGTCCTTTAAAGTTAGTCTGTCTGTTTAATAATTCACAGTTTAAGGAGAATTTTTCGTCATTTGCAAATAGATATAAAATAGGTATGAAAATTTGCTTACGATTGCATTCAGGCAGAGAGAATTATGTTTTATTTTATTTCAGACTATTAATTTAGTACAGATATAAAAATATTCTTAATCTTTTACAATTTACAAATATAATTGGAATGTGTTTTTTGTATGCACATTGTAGATGAAAACTGTATGATCTAACTTTTTCAGAAGTCTGTGAAATATTGAAAAAGAACGTTCCGGAAAACACAAGTCGTTATATAAAATGCTTGTAAAATTCCGTTACATGTGGTATGCTCATATTTAAATACCTTTCTCTTTAATTTGAAAGTGAAAAAAACAGTCATTGAAATTCACCTGAAAAAGAGTAAACGAAAAGTGACTATCAACTTATTTTTCAAATATCGAATACACAAATAAATCTCTTATTTATCCACGCTTGCAATTTGTTTTGAATGACCGGTATCTGTTGGTATTGATTGGACATCAGTATCAATGTAGGCGTAACAACCTATCACATTTATCCAATCAGCTGTCTTGTATGCGATGACATACGGTCCACATAGTTTAGTTTTTTTCATAATGAATTATAAATTGATTGCAATAAAAATTATTCATACTCTATAAAACAAACAATATCCTGCCCAAGAATAACTTACAAAACACAATGTTATACGTTATAACTATTAACAAAAATTAAGTCGGCGTAAAAATAAAATAATAACATTAATAACAATAACAATTTAACGGTACAGCTCTGATTTGAAGGGGATTATTATGCTATTAGTATGATAGTCCCAGCAATTTAACAAATTGATCATCAAAAAGACTGTTGTGTATTAAACATTGTTAAATATTCACCAAAGCAATAAGTTTTCTTCTCTCTCTGTACATGGACTGCCTACTTCATTTCAAGTAATTTCTCTCCAGATCATCTCATCATCATGGTGAATTATCTCGATCATATGATCATATGATACTTTTCAAGCCAAAAAAAATATTAACCATTAATATTTATGATAGCTAGGTGTACAGGAAAGTTGGTGCAAATGAGTTACGATTATTGGCGCAAATGATACACTTTGAAAAAAAAAATTGCGCAAATGATACCCTGAAAAACATTAAGGACTACTACCATTGTGGGCCAGGGACTTGGCGGTACGTCTAAAAACCACATAGGCCGCTGCTCTCGAACCTGCACTAAGACATTGCTGGAACACTAAAGCGAACTTTCTAGACTAATGAAAAGTCCATGCTTATATTTAAGAATAAACAAGTTATGAAAGGAAATATTACTATACATTGTACAGGCATTTAGACTAATCCACTAGCTTTGATACAGCGGAAGCAATAATATCGAGTGTAGCAAAGATAACAAACAAAAAAAAAAACGATTTTAATAATGGTAAAATTATATATTTTCAAAGCAAAGGGAAAGCGTACGCAATGTCGCCCGGAATCCGACACTGACTGACTGACTAGCAAATTACGACAAAATTAAACAATTAACAACTTTGTAAAAAAAAAAAAAATAGAAAAAAAGTCTCTTTTTCCCTTAAACAGGGAATATTATGTTACTTTGTGAACATGATATATCTTAGATCAGTGTTTTAAAGTTATATCAGATAAAAAAAAATGTAAATTATGCCCAAAAAAAAAACCCGTATTTTAGAATCACGAAATACATTTTAATTAAAATCGGAATTAGATTAGATTTGTGATCATTGGAATTTATTAAGACTTTTCAAAATATCTATTTCTTTATTGGAACTTTTTAGCTCGAAATTAATAAGGTTCATATATATAAAGTATGTGGTACAAGCTCACACCGATTAATATATTAGTATATATTCATGGAATTGATCTATATACTCATGCAAATAACTCTTTCAATTATGAATTCTTATAAGCTGCACATACAATAGGAGATATGGAATATACTTCAATTTGACAGCAACCAAACGACAAAAACACCTCAGGTAAATCAAGGCCGCATATTTAGTCTTCAACAAGAAACAGGTGTCTACACGAAGTTTTAAATCGTCAGGAATTTGTATAACAAAAAAAGCAATATGAAAGTCTAAATAATATAAATATTCATTATTTACATATATTTTACATTTCTTTGTCATTAGAGACACGTTTGCAAAGACCATTGTCAGTTCACATAAATTTTTTGACGGTTTTCCTTTTTTATCTATAACCTACAAAAATTGCTCAGACTAGACGGGATGAAAGACTTAAACACTTTTATAAGTCAGTGTACACACGGTGTTTTCCCCAAACCGATAATTTCGTCGCCTAGGGATATGTCCGAATTTGACTTTAAAGGTCCCACAAAAGCTTTACAATACCCGGCCGTGTCATTTCCGTTTATTGTAGATGGAATTATAATATACATACACCATACATACCAATACATGTGAATTTTATTTTTGGAGGACTTTTAAGAGGGGACGCATTGTATAATGGCTAATTTTGAAAAAAATATCCAATCTTTTATTTGCGCAAAAAAAAAAAAAAAACTTCAATAATATAAAACATTATTCCAAAAGCTATACAGATTATAGGGTACATCAAGGATTTACTATACAAATCATTGAGTTATTCAATTCTTTAATATTTCTGACAGATAATTTGTATGTAATTGGTTGCAACATATGACAATTTTCCAAAAAGCAAAAGTTTTACACTTTTCCACGTCGCCCAGGATAGTCTAGTTTTACATCGGTATAATATGAATTTTGTATCTTTGCTCATATTCATGCACACGTATGTTATTTAAAGTAATAAAAGAGTTGAACAGGTCGAGAGCACTACCTTTTAGGGAAATATGCATGAATTAGCATACGTATGTCCGCGCATTTGTTATAGTTTATTTACGTGTGACGTAATTTATAAAATTGAGAATGGAAATGGGGAATGTGTCAAAGAGGCAACAACCCGACCATAGAGCAGACAACAGCAGAAGGTCACCAACAGGTCTATGTAGACCTCTTTTTTTTTACCAATCCACCAAACAAGAAACAATGCATGATGGGCTACATGTTTACAATCAAACGAAAACACGTGTTATTTACTGAAATACAACACATTTTTTTCATGCTTTGCACCTGTCCCAAGTCAGGAATCTGATGTACAGTAGTTGTCGTTTGCTTATGTAATTTATACGTGTTTCTCGTTACTCGTTTTTTATATAGATTAGACCGTTGTTTTTCCCGTTTGAATGGTTTAACACTAGAAATTTTGGGTTCCTTTATAGATTGTTGTTCGGTGTGAGCCAAGATTCAGTGTTGAAGGCCGTACATTGACCTATAATGGTTGACTTTAAACAATTGTTATTTGGATGGAGAATTGTCTCATTGGCACTTACTCATCTATTTGCGGTGTTATCAATATCGCTTAGATTTTCAGTTTTTTTTTGTATCCATATTTATAGTTTGTGATATGAAGTATTCTTTCAATGCTCAGATTAACAAAGAACTATTTAATAAAATGAAATGAAATATAAGATAAATTAAAATCGAGGAAAAGTATGTAATTATGTATTTCTCTCTGGGAAGCAACAACGTATAATCATCGGTAAACGGACAGAAAGTCACAGGACAAAAAGTCACAGGACATAAAGTCACAAATTTGATAGGACAAAAAGTCACAGGACAAAAGGTCACAAATAATTTGTTGACAATTGTTTGAATATATAAGAGAAATATTTTGAAATATTTACTTTTTAATACATATATTCATATTAAAGTTGAGGAAATGTGTCATTATACTTGAAAAATCAAGATTTATTTAATTTTAATCAGTCAAAAGATATATTTCTTGGCACCATGAAGCCATTTAAGTGCCAAACCACTTTGACATTTTGTTTTTTTAACAATTATTTGATCATCTTTGATATTTTTTTGATAAATTTTGTTAACAAAGATGGTTTATATACAATAGTTCAAGAAAAATACAAAAATATTTTTGTAGAAATAAGCGGTTTTTATTCAAAGAAAATAATCAAAAAAAATGAACTTTGACTTTTTGTCCTGTGACTTTTTGTCCGTGACTTTTTGTCTGTGACTTTTTGTCCTGTGACTTTTTGTCCTGTGACTTTCTGTCCTACATTTTAATCATCAAGCGGGACAATTTATTACCGATTATACGTTATGTATTCTTCTCATTGTTGAAGGCATTACGTTTGACTATCATTACTTACATTTACTTCAATGCTGGTAATTCTTTCTATGTTTTGGGGAAAGATGGTATTGCACCGTAGGTACCTATAATTGTGAATCCTGGTCATTCTGTGTATGATTTGGGGAAAGACAGTATTGCACCCTAAGTATCTATAAGTGTGAATGCTGGTCATTCTGTCTATGATTTTGGGAAAGACCGTATTGCACCCTAAGTACCTATAATTGTGAATGATGGTCATTCTGTCAATGATTTGGGGGAAAGACGGTATTGCACCCTAAGTACCTATAATTGTGAATGCTGGTCATTCTGTCTATGTTTTGAAAGACCGTATTGCACTCTAAGTACCTATAATTGTGAATGCTGATCATTCTGTCTATGTTTTAGGGAAAGACCGTATTGCACCCTAAGTATCCTATAAGTGTGAAAGCTGGTTATTCTGTCTATGTTTTAGTGAAAGACCGTTTTGCACCCTAAGTACCCTATAACTGTGAATGCTAGTCATTCTGTCTATGTTTTAGGGAAAGACGGTATTGCAACCTAAGTACCTATAATTGTTAATGCTGGTCATTCTGTCTATGATTTGGGGAAAGACGGTATTGCACCATAAGTACCCTATAATTGTGAATGCTGGTCATTCTGTCTATGTTTTGGGGAAGACCGTATTGCACCCTAAGTACCTATAATTGTGAATGTTGGTCATTTTGTCTATGATTTAGGGAAAGACCGTATTGCACCCTAAGTGCCTATAATTGTGAATGCTGGTCATTCTGTCTATGTTTTGGGGAAAGACCGTATTGTAACTTAGTACCAATAATTGTGAATGCTGGTCATTCTGTCTATGTTTTGGGGAAAGACCGTTTTGCACCCTAAGTACCGATAATTGTTAATGCTGGTCATTCTGTCTATGATTTGGGGAAAAGACCATATTGCACCCTAAGTACCTATAATTGTGAATGCTGGTCATGTTGTCTATGATTTGGGGAAAGACCGTATTGCACCCTAAGTACCTATAATTGTGAATGCTGGTCATTCTGTCTATGATTTGGGGAAAGACGGTATTGCACCCTAAGTACCCTATAATTGTGAATGCTGGTCATTCTGTCTATGTTTTGAAAGACCGTATTGCACTCTAAGTACCTATAATTGTGAATGCTGATCATTCTGTCTATGTTTTAGGGAAAGACCGTATTGCACCCTAAGTATCCTATAAGTGTGAAAGCTGGTTATTCTGTCTATGTTTTAGTGAAAGACCGTTTTGCACCTAAGTACCCTATAACTGTGAATGCTAGTCATTCTGTCTATGTTTTAGGGAAAGACGGTATTGCACCCTAAGTACCTATAATTGTTAATGCTGGTCATTCTGTCTATGATTTGGGGAAAGACGGTATTGCACCATAAGTACCCTTTAATTGTGAATGCTGGTCATTCTGTCTATGTTTTGGGGAAGACCGTATTGCACCCTAAGTACCTATAATTGTGAATGTTGGTCATTTTGTCTATGATTTAGGGAAAGACCGTATTGCACCCTAAGTGCCTATAATTGTGAATGCTGGTCATTCTGTCTATGTTTTGGGAAAGACCGTATTGTAACTTAGTACCAATAATTGTGAATGCTGGTCATTCTGTCTATGTTTTGGGGAAAGACCGTTTTGCACCCTAAGTACCGATAATTGTTAATGCTGGTCATTCTGTCTATGATTTGGGGAAAAGACCATATTGCACCCTAAGTACCTATAATTGTGAATGCTGGTCATGTTGTCTATGATTTGGGGAAAGACCGTATTGCACCCTAAGTACCTATAATTGTGAATGCTGGTCATTCTGTCTATGATTTGGGGAAAGACGGTATTGCACCCTAAGTACCCGATAATTGTAAATGCTGGTCATTCTGTCTATGTTTTGGGAAAGACGGTATTGCACCCTTAGTACCTATAATTATGAATGCTGGTCATTCTGTCTATGTTTTGGGAAAGACCTATTGCACCCTAAGTACCTATAATGTGAATGCTGGTCATTCTGTCTATGATTTAGGGAAATACCGTATTGCACCTTAAGTACCTATAAATGTGAATGCTGGTCATTCTGTCTATGATTTAGGGAAAGACAGTAATGCACCCTGAGTACTTATAATTGTGAATACTGGTCATTCTGTCTATGTTTTAGGGAAACAGGATATTGCACCCTAAGTACCCTATAAGTGTGAATGCTGGTCATTCTGTCTATGTTTTAGGAAAAGACCGTATTGCACACTAAGTACCTATAATTATGAATGCTGGTCATTCTGTCTATGTTGAGGGAAAGACCGTATTGCACCCGAAGTACCTATAGTTGTGAATCCTGGTCATTCTGTCTATGTTTTAGGGAAAGACCGTATTGCACCCTAAGTTCCTATAGTTGTGAATGCTGGTCATTCTGTCAATGTTTCAGGAAAAGACCGTATTGCACCCTTAGAACCTATAATTGTGAATGCTGGTCATTCTTTCTATGTTTTTGGAAAGATGGTATTGCACCGTAAGAACCTATAATTGTGAATGCTGGTCATTTTGTCTATGTTTTGTGGAAAGACCGTATTGCAACCTAAGTCATATAATTGTGAATGCTGGTCATTCTGTCTATGATTTAGGGAAATATCGTATTGCACCCTAAGTCCCTATAATTGTGAATGATGTTCATTTTGTCTATGTTTTCGGGAAAGACCGTATTGCACCCTAAGTACCTATAATTGTGAATGCTTGTCATTCTGTCTATGTATTAGGGAAAGACCGTATTGCACCCTAAGTACCTATAATTGTGAATGCTGGTCATTTTGTCTATGTATTAGGGAAAGACCGTATTGCACCCTAAGTACCTATAATTGTTAATGCTGGTCATTTTGTCTATGTTTTGGGGAAAGACGGTATTGCGTCCTAAGTACCTTTAATTGTGAATGCTGGTCATTCTATCTATGATTTGGGGAAAGACGGTATTGCATCCTAAGTACCTATAGGTATGATTGCTGGTCATTCTGTCTATGATTTAGGGAAAGACCGTATTGCACCCTAAGAACCTATTGTTGTGAATGCTGGTCATTCTGTCTATGTTTGGGGAAAGAACGTATTGCACACTAAGAACCTATAATTGTGAATGCTGGTCATTCTGTCTATGTTTAGGGAAAGACCGTATTGCACCCTAAGTACCTATAATTGTGAATCCTGGTCATTCTGTCTATGTTTTAGGGAAAGACCGTATTGCACCCTAAGTTCTTATAGTTGTGAATGCTGGTCATTCTGTCTATGTTACAGGAAAAGACCGTATTGCACCCTTAGAACCTATAATTGTGAATGGTGGTCATTCTGTCTAGGATTTAGGAAAGACGGTATTGCACCCTAAGTACCTATAATTGTGAATGTTGGTCATTTTGTCTATGATTTAGGGAAAGACCGTATTGAACCCTAAGTACCTATAATTGTGAATGCTGGTCATTCTGTCTGTTTCAGGGAAAGACCGTATTGCACCCTAAGTACCTATAATTGTGAATGCTGGTCATTCTGTCTATGTTTTGGGAAAAGACAGTATTGCCCCTAGGTACCTATAATTGTGAATGCTGGTCTTTCTGTCTATGTTTTGAAAGACCGTATTGCACCCTAAGTACCTATAATTGTTAATGCTGGTCATTCTGTCTATGATTTTGGGAAAGACCGTATTGCACCCTAAGTACCTATAGTTGTGAATGCTGTTCATTCTTTGTATGTTTTGGGGAAAGATGGTATTGCACCCTAAGTACCTATAATTGTGAATGCTGGTCATTCTGTCTATGATTTGGGGAAGACGGTATTGTACCCTAAGAACCTACAATTGTGAATGCTGGTCATTCTGTCTATGATTTAGGGAAAGAGCGTATTGAACCCTAAGTACCTATAATTGTGAATGCTGGTCATTCTGTCTATGTTTCAGGGAAAGACCGTATTGCACCCTAAGTACCTATAATTGTGAATGCTGGTCATTCTGTCTATGTTTTGGGGAAAGACCGTATTGCACCCTAAGTACCTATAATTGTTAATGCTGGTTATTCTGTCTATGATTTGGGGAAAACACCGTATTGCACCCTAAGTGCCTATAATTGTGAATGCTGGTCATTCTGTCTATGATTTGGGGAAAGACGGTATCGCACCCTAAGTACCTATAATTGTGAATGCTGGTCATTCTGTCTGTTTTAGGAAAGACCGTATTGCACCCTTAGTATCCTACAAGTGTGATTGCTAGTCATTCTGTCTATGTTTTAGGGAAAGACCGTATTGCGCCCTAAGTACCTATAATTGTGAATGCTGGTCATTCTTTCTATGTTTTTGGAAAGATGGTATTGCACCGTAAGTACCTATAATTGTGAATGCTGGTCATTTTGTTTATGATTTAGGGAAAGACCGTATTGCAACTTAAGTACCTATAATTGTGAATGCTGGTCATTCTGTCTATGTTAAGGGAAAGACCTATTGCACCCTAAGTACCTATAATTGTGAATGCTGGTCATTCTGTTTATGTTTCAGGGGAAGACCGTATTGCACCCTAAGTACCTATAATTGTGAATGTTGGTCATTCTGTCTATGATTTACGGAAAGACCGTATTGAACCTTAAGTACCTATAATTGTGAATGCTGGTCATTTTGTCTCTGATTTGGGGAAAAACTGTATTGCACCCTAAGTACCTATAATTGTGAATGCTGGTCATTCTGTCTATGTTTCAGGGGAAGACCGTATTGCACCCTAAGTACCTATAATTGTGAATGTTGGTCATTTTGTCTATGATTTAGGGAAAGACCGTATTGCACCCTAAGTGCCTATAATTGTGAATGCTGGTCATTCTGTTTATGTTTTAGGGAAAGACCGTATTGCACCCTAAGTTCCTATAGTTGTGAATGCTGGTCATTCTGTCAATGTTTCAGGAAAAGACCGTATTGCACCCTTAGAACCTATAATTGTGAATGCTGGTCATTCTTTCTATGTTTTTGGAAAGATGGTATTGCACCGTAAGAACCTATAATTGTGAATGCTGGTCATTTTGTCTATGTTTTGTGGAAAGACCGTATTGCAACCTAAGTCATATAATTGTGAATGCTGGTCATTCTGTCTATGATTTAGGGAAATATCGTATTGCACCCTAAGTCCCTATAATTGTGAATGATGTTCATTTTGTCTATGTTTTCGGGAAAGACCGTATTGCACCCTAAGTACCTATAATTGTGAATGCTTGTCATTCTGTCTATGTATTAGGGAAAGACCGTATTGCACCCTAAGTACCTATAATTGTGAATGCTGGTCATTTTGTCTATGTATTAGGGAAAGACCGTATTGCACCCTAAGTACCTATAGTTGTGAATGCTGGTCATTTTGTCTATGTTTTGGGGAAAGACGGTATTGCGTCCTAAGTACCTTTAATTGTGAATGCTGGTCATTCTATCTATGATTTGGGGAAAGACGGTATTGCATCCTAAGTACCTATAGGTATGATTGCTGGTCATTCTGTCTATGATTTAGGGAAAGACCGTATTGCACCCTAAGAACCTATAGTTGTGAATGCTGGTCATTCGTCTATGTTTTGGGGAAAGAACGTATTGCACACTAAGAACCTATAATTGTGAATGCTGGTCATTCTGTCTATGTTTAGGGAAAGACCGTATTGCACCCTAAGTACCTATAATTGTGAATCCTGGTCATTCTGTCTATGTTTTAGGGAAAGACCGTATTGCACCCTAAGTTCTTATAGTTGTGAATGCTGGTCATTCTGTCTATGTTACAGGAAAAGACCGTATTGCACCCTTAGAACCTATAATTGTGAATGGTGGTCATTCTGTCTAGGATTTAGGAAAGACGGTATTGCACCCTAAGTACCTATAATTGTGAATGTTGGTCATTTTGTCTATGATTTAGGGAAAGACCGTATTGAACCCTAAGTACCTATAATTGTGAATGCTGGTCATTCTGTCTGTTTCAGGGAAAGACCGTATTGCACCCTAAGTACCTATAATTGTGAATGCTGGTCATTCTGTCTATGTTTTGGAAAAGACAGTATTGCCCCTAGGTACCTATAATTGTGAATGCTGGTCTTTCTGTCTATGTTTTGAAAGACCGTATTGCACCCTAAGTACCTATAATTGTTAATGCTGGTCATTCTGTCTATGATTTTGGGAAAGACCGTATTGCACCCTAAGTACCTATAGTTGTGAATGCTGTTCATTCTTTGTATGTTTTGGGGAAAGATGGTATTGCACCCTAAGTACCTATAATTGTGAATGCTGGTCATTCTGTCTATGATTTGGGGAAAGACGGTATTGTACCCTAAGAACCTACAATTGTGAATGCTGGTCATTCTGTCTATGATTTAGGGAAAGAGCGTATTGAACCCTAAGTACCTATAATTGTGAATGCTGGTCATTCTGTCTATGTTTCAGGGAAAGACCGTATTGCACCCTAAGTACCTATAATTGTGAATGCTGGTCATTCTGTCTATGTTTTGGGGAAAGACCGTATTGCACCCTAAGTACCTATAATTGTTAATGCTGGTTATTCTGTCTATGATTTGGGGAAAACACCGTATTGCACCCTAAGTGCCTATAATTGTGAATGCTGGTCATTCTGTCTATGATTTGGGGAAAGACGGTATCGCACCCTAAGTACCTATAATTGTGAATGCTGGTCATTTTGTCTGTTTTAGGGAAAGACCGTATTGCACCCTTAGTATCCTACAAGTGTGATTGCTAGTCATTCTGTCTATGTTTTAGGGAAAGACCGTATTGCGCCCTAAGTACCTATAATTGTGAATGCTGGTCATTCTTTCTATGTTTTTGGAAAGATGGTATTGCACCGTAAGTACCTATAATTGTGAATGCTGGTCATTTTGTTATGATTTAGGGAAAGACGTATTGCAACTTAAGTACCTATAATTGTGAATGCTGGTCATTCTGTCTATGTTAAGGGAAAGACCTATTGCACCTAAGTACCTATAATTGTGAATGCTGGTCATTCTGTTTATGTTTCAGGGGAAACCGTATTGCACCCTAAGTACCTATAATTGTGAATGTTGGTCATTCTGTCTATGATTTACGGAAAGACCGTATTGAACCTTAAGTACCTATAATTGTGAATGCTGGTCATTTTGTCTCTGATTTGGGAAAAACTGTATTGCACCCTAAGTACCTATAATTGTGAATGCTGGTCATTCTGTCTATGTTTCAGGGGAAGACCGTATTGCACCCTAAGTACCTATAATTGTGAATGTTGTCATTTGTCTATGATTTAGGGAAGACCGTATTGCACCCTAAGTGCCTATAATTGTGAATGCTGGTCATTCTGTTATGTTTTAGGGAAAGACCGTATTGCACCCTAAGTCCTATAGTTGTGAATGCTGGTCATTCTGTCATGTTTCAGGAAAAGACGTATTGCACCCTAGAACCTATAATTGTGAATGCTGGTCATTCTTCTATGTTTTTGGAAAGAGGTATTGCACCTAAGACCTATAATTGTGAATGCTGTCATTTTGTCTATGTTTTGGGAAAGACCGTATTGCACCTAAGTCATATAATTGTGAATGCTGGTCATTCTGTCTATGTTTGGGAAAACGTATTGCACCTAAGTCCTATAATTGTGAATGTGTTCATTTGTCTATGTTTTGGAAAGACGTATTGCACCCTAAGTACCTATAATTGTGAATGCTGTCATTCTGTCTATGTTTAGGGAAAGACCTATTGCACCCTAAGTACCTATAATTGTGAATGCTGGTCATTTTGTCTATGATTAGGGAAAGACCGTATTGCACCCTAAGTACCTATATTGTGAATGCTGGTCATTTGTCTATGTTTGGGAAAGACGTATTGCTCCAAGTACCTTTAATTGTGAATGCTGGTCATTCATCTATGATTTGGGAAAGACGGTATGCACCTAAGTACCAAGTTGATGCTGGTCATTCTGTCTATGTTTAGGGAAAGACCGTATTGCACCAAAACTATATTGTGAATGCTGTCATTCTGTCTATGTTTTGGGAAAGACGTATTGACACTAAGAACCTATAATGTGAATGCTGTCATTCTGTCTTGTTTGGGAAAGACGTATTGCACCCTAGTACCTATAATTTGAATCGGTCATCTTCTATGTTTTAGGAAAGACCGTATTGCACCCTAAGTTCTTATAGTGTGAATGCTGGTCTTCTGTCTATGTTAGGAAAAGACCGTATTGCACCCTTAGAACCTATAATTGTGAATGGTGGTCATTCTGTCTAGGATTAGAAAGACGGTATTGCACTAAGTACCTATAATTGTGAATGTTGGCATTTGTCTATGATTTGGGAAAGACGTATGAACCCTAAGTACCTATAATTGTGAATGCTGGCATTCTGTCTGTTTAGGGAAGACGTATTGCACCTAAGTACCTATAATTGTGAATGCTGGTCATTCTGTCTATGTTTGGGAAAGACAGTATTGCCCCTAGGTACCTATAATGTGAATGCTGGTCTTCTGTCTATGTTTTGAAAGACCGTATTGCACCCTAAGTACCTATAATTGTTAATGCTGGTCATTCTGTCTATGATTTTGGAAGACCGTATTGCACCCTAAGTACCTATATTGTGAATGCTGTCATTCTTGTATGTTTGGGGAAAGAGGTATTGCACCCTAAGTACCTATAATTGTGAATGCTGGTCATTCTGTCTATGATTTGGGAAAGACGTATTGACCCTAAGACCTAAATTGTGAAGCTGGTCATTCTGTCTATGTTTAGGAAACGTATTGAACCCTAATACCTATAATTGTGAAGCTGGTCATTCGTCTATGTTTAGGAAAGACCGTATTGCACCCTAAGTACCTATAATTGTGAATGCTGGTCATTCTGTCTATGTTTTGGAAGCCGTATGCACCCTAAGACCTATAATTGTTAATGCTGGTTATTCTGTCTAGATTTGGGGAAAACCGTATTGCACCTAAGTGCCTATAATTGTGAATGCTGGTCATTCTGTCTATGTTTGGGAAAGACGTATCGCACCCTAAGTACCTATAATTGTGAATGCTGGTCATTTTGTCTGTTTTAGGAAGACCGTATTGCACCCTTAGTACCTAAATGTGATTGCTAGTCATTCTGTTATGTTTAGGGAAAGACCGTATGCCCCTAAGTACCTATAATTGTGAATGCTGTCATTCTTCTATGTTTTTGGAAAGTGGTATTGCACCTAAGTACCTATAATTGTGAATGCTGGTCATTTTGTTATGATTAGGAAAGACCGATTGCCTAGACCTAAATTGTGAATGCTGGTCATTCTGTCTATGTTTAGGGAAAGACTATTGACCCTAAGTACCTATAATTGTGAATGCTGGTCATTCTGTTATGTTCAGGGAAAGACCGTATTGCACCCTAAGTACCTATAATTGTGAATGTGGTCATTCTGTCTATGTTTAGGGAAAGACCGTATTGACCTAAGTACCTATAATTGTAATGTGGTCATTTTGTCTTGATTTGGGGAAAAACGTATTGCACCCTAAGTCCTATAATTGTGAATGCTGGTCATTCTGTCTATGTTTGGGGAAGACGTATGCACCCTAAGTACCTATAATTGTGAATGTGGTCATTTGTCTGTTTTAGGGAAAGACCGTATTGCACCCTAAGTCCTATAATGTGAATGCTGTCATTCTGTCTATGTTTGGGAAAGACCTATTGCACCCTAAGTACCTATAATGTGAATGCTGGTCATTCTTCTATGATTTGGAAAGACGTATGCACCTGAGTACCTATAATTGTGAATGTGTCATTCTGTTATGTTTAGGAAAGACGTATTGCACCTAAGTACCTATAAGTGATGCTGGTCATCTGTCTATGTTAGGGAAAGACGTATTGCACCCTAAGTACCTATAATGTGAAGCTGTATCTGTTTGTTTTAGGGAAGACCGTATTGCACATAAGTACCTATAATTGTGAATGTGGTCATTCTGTCTATGTTTGAAAGACGTATTGACCTAAGTACCTATAATTGTGAATGCTGGTCATTTTTTATGTTTGGGGAAAGTATTGCACCTAAGTACCTATAATTGTGAATGCTGGTCATTCTGTCTATGTTTGGGGAAGACGTATTGCACCCTAAGTACCTATAATTGTGAATGTGGTCATTTGTCTATGATTTGGGAAAGACCGTATTGCACCCTAAGTCCTATAATTGTGAATGCTGGTCATTCTGTCTATGTTTGGGAAAGACCGTATTGCACCCTAAGGACCATAATTGTGAATGCTGGTCATTCTGTAATGTTTTGGGAAAGACGTATTGCACCAGTACCTATAATTGTGAATGCTAGTCATTCTGTCTATGTTTTGGTGAAAGACTATTGCACCCTAAGACCTATAATGTGAATGCTGTCATTCTGTCTATGTTTGGGAAAGACGTATGCACCTAGTACCTATAATTGTGAATGTTGTCATTCTTCTATGTTTTAGGAAAAACGTATTGCACCCTAAGTACCTATAATGTGAATGCTGGTCATTGTCTATGTTTTGGAAAACGTATTGCACCCTAAGTACCTATAATTGTGAAGCTGTAATCTGTCTTGTTTTAGGGAAAGACCGTATTGCACTAAGTACCTATAATTGTGAATGCTGGTCATTCTGTCTATGTTTGAAAGACGTATTGCACCCTAAGTACCTATAATTGTGAATGCTGGTCATTCTGTCTATGTTTTGGGGAAGAGGTATTGCACTAAGTACCTTAATTGTGAATGCTGGTCATTCTGTCTATGATTTGGGAAAGACGTATTGCACCCTAAGTACCTATAAGTGTGAATGCTGGTCATTCTGTCTATGATTTTGGGAAAGACGTATTGCACCCTAAGTACCTATAATTGTGAATGCTGGTCATTCTTCTATGTTTGGGAAAGACGTATTGCACCTAAGTACCTATAATTGTGAATGCTGGTCATTCTGTCTATGATTTGGGAAAGACAGTATTGCACCCTAAGTACCTATAATTGTAATGCTGGTCATTCTGTCTATGATTTGGGGAAAGACGTATTGCACCTAAGTACCTATATTGTAATGCTGGTCATTCTGTCTATGTTTTAGGGAAAACGTATTGCACCCTAATACCTATAATGTGAAAGCTGGTTATTCTGTCTATGTTTTAGGAAAGACCGTTTGCACCCTAAGTACCTATATTGTGAATGCTGGTCATTCTGTCTATGTTTAGGAAAGCGTATTGCACCCTAAGCACCTATAATTGTAATGCTGGTCATTCTGTCTATGTTTGGGAAAGACGGTATTGCACATAAGTACCTATAATTGTGAATGCTGGTCATTCTGTCTATGTTTTGGGGAAAGAGTATTGCACCTAAGTACCTATAATTGTGAATGCTGGTCATTCTGTTATGTTTAGGAAGACCGTATTCACCCTAGTACCTATAATTGTGAATGTGGTCTTCTGTTATGATTTGGGAAAGACCGTATTGCACCCTAAGTACCTATAATTGTGAATGCTGGTCATTCTGTCTATGATTTGGGGAAAGTGGTATTGCACCCTAAGTACCTATAATTGTGAATGCTGGTCATTCTGTCTATGATTTCAGGGGAAGACGTATTGCACCTAAGTACCTATAATTGTGAATGCTGGTCATTCTGTCTATGTTTAGGGAAAGACCGTATTGCAACCCTAAGTACCTATAATTGTGAATGCTGGTCATTCTGTCTATGTTTAGGGAAAGACCGTATTGCACCCTAAGTACCTATAATTGTGAATGCTGGTCATTCTGTCTATGTTTTCAGGGAAAGACCGTATTGCACCCTAAGTACCTATAATTGTTAATGCTGGTATTCTGTCTATGATTTGGGAAAGACCGTATTGCACCTAAGTGCCTATAATTGTGAATGCTGGTCATTCTGTCTATGTTTTGGGGAAAGACGGTATTGCAACCTAGTACCTATAATTGTGAATGCTGGTCATTTGTCTATGTTTTAGGGAAAGACCGTATTGCACCCTAGTACCTATAATTGTGAATGCTGTCATTCTGTCTATGTTTAGGGAAAGACCGTATTGCACCCTAAGTACCTATAATTGTGAATGCTGGTCATTCTTCTATGTTTTGGGAAAGATGGTATTGCACCTAAGTACCTATAATTGTGAATGCTGGTCATTTGTCTATGATTTAGGGAAAGACCGTATTGCAACTAAGTACCTATAATTGTGAATGCTGGTCATTCTGTCTATGTTTAAGGGAAAGACCGTATTGCACCTAAGTACCTATAATTGTGAATGCTGGTCATTCTGTTATGATTTGAGGGAAAGACCGTATTGCACCCTAAGTACCTATAATTGTGAATGCTGGTCATTCTGTCTATGATTTAGGAAAGACCGTATTGCAACCTAAGTACTATAATTGTGAATGCTGGTCATTTTGTCTCTGATTTGGGGAAAAACGTATTGCACCCTAAGTACCTATAATTGTGAATGCTGGTCATTCTGTCTATGTTTCAGGGAAAGACCGTATTGCACCCTAAGTACCTATAATTGTGAATGTTGGTCATTTTGTCTATGATTTAGGGAAAGACCGTATTGCACCCTAAGTGCCTATAATTGTGAATGCTGGTCATTCTGTCTATGTTTTGGGGAAAGACCGTAGTGCACCCTAAGTACCTATAATTGTTAATACTGGTCATTCTGTCTATGATTTGGGGAAAAGACCATATTGCACCCTAAGTACCTATAATTGTGAATGCTGGTCATTCTGTCTATGATTTGGGGAAAGACCGTATTGCACCCTAAGTACCTATAATTGTTTATGCTGGTCATTCTGTCTATGATTTGGGGAAAAGACCATATTGCACCCTAAGTACCTATAATTGTGAATGCTGGTCATTCTGTCTATGATTTGGGGAAAGACCGTATTGCACCCTAAGTACCTATAATTGTGAATGCTGGTTATTCTGTCTATGATTTTGGGTCTCGAAGTTGCAATAATCTGTCTGTTTTTATGTTTAGTGGGTTTTAGATGTCATTGAATTTACATATTATATAAATAAACAGACTAACGGCTGCCACTGGCATTTAAAATTATTCATTGCAACAGAATATTTTGTGTTTTATGGAACTTGTGTGGGTCAAAATTTTGTATGTCACTGATAAATGTTGCTGGGACAGGTTTCGGTATAACCATTTTATTTTGAAATTTACATGTCATATATAATTTTTAAAAATCATTTGTAATGAATTTGTAACAATATAATCATAATATCCAATTCCCAAACCATGTTGTATTCCGCCTTTCTCTTCTATCGATCAGTCAGTCAGGAACCCTGGCTGCCATTTTACTCTCAAAATTACCCAATACATACCTCTGGGCCAAACCACAAATCATGTGCAAATATTTTCATGGAGAAATAAAATTAGTGTAAGCATATTGGAGATAATTGCCTCTGTCATGCAAAAGGCGAGATGGCGAGAAATTTTCTTGGACAAGTCAAAGGGATAGGGCGTCACGTTGGTTAAAAGTGGGTGTTTAAAAAGGGGGGGTTGAGATCTCCGAAAAAAATGTTTAACCCCGCCGCATGTTTGCGCCTGTCCCAAGTCAGGAACCACTGGCCTTTGTAAGTCTTGTATGATTTTTAATTATAGTTTCTTATGTATAATTCGGAGTTTAGTATGACGTCCATTATCACTGAACTAGTATACATATTTGTTTAGGGGCCAGTTGAAGGACTCCTCCTGGTTTCTCGCTGCATTGAAGACCCATAATGGTGGCCTTCGAATGTTGTCTGATCTATGGTCGGGTTGTTGTCTCTTTGACAAATTCCCCATTCCCATTCTCAAGTTGATAATAATTGTTAAATCGGGCCCTTGGCAGCAATTCAGTGTTCTTTTGAACGAGCTTTTTTTTTAAATTGTCTTGTTCCATAGCACTGAGAAACCAGCCCCTGGACCACCTCGTACAGAAATATTAGTTTCTGGCTTGAGCGTCTTGTCTGTTTGTCTTGTAGTTTCCGTTTGATGAGCGTGTTTGAGACGCAACCAACCATGTTCTCTGGATTTGTCTCCTGTTATTAATCTCGCAGGGGTGGTCGCTGTATTCTATCAAGCTTATTGATGTTTGTAGATGTGTACTGGTCCCATACTATTGACCATATCATATCCCATCAGTGACCTGACCATTGAAATATATGCGGTTTTCTTGCATTCCGATAAACAATATCTCAAATTTCTTATCAGGAATCCTAGTGTTAATTTGCCTTCTTGGCTACGTTGGAAATATTGGTATTCCATTTTAGGTCCTCGTTTAGTTTTCTGGTTCCTTTAAAACGTATTAAAAAATAGTGCATATTTAAGCATAATACAACAACGACAGCATTTAACACTTTGACATTTCACACATCGACATTCATACAAAGCATCAATATACAAATTGACAATTTACCGATAAAGAATTTTGAAATCACCCAGTTACAAGTTACAAATTGACAATTAACGAATTAACAGTTTTGAAATTACAAATATATAAGTTACAAACTGACAATTTACGCATTACGAATTATGAAATTGCACAACTACAAGTTACGAATTGACAAGTTACGAATTAAGAATTGTGACCCTGTTGGCTTTCCATAAGCCCCTGGTATACATGCCATATAAAACAAACAAATGCATTTATCTATTTGTTTTCTTTTATATGATTGTGGTGTACAGAATTGATTTACACAGTTACAAGTTACAAATTGACAAGTCACGAATTAAAGAATCTTGACTCCGTTGGCTTTCCATATTTAAAATGATTCATTGCAACAGAATATTTGTGTTGAATGGAACTTGTGTGGGTCAACATTTTGTATGTCACTGATAAATGTTGCTGGACCACGTTTCGGTATATCATTGTGGTTTAGGAAAAATTAACAATTTCATTCAACATGTTCAAATTAACTTATTTGTAGATCTTGTATTGCTAATCAAGTTTGCTGTTCAAGTTTCAGTCTATTTCATTCTATTTACATAGCTTTCAAGATATAAGATAAAAACGCCAACATTGGTCAAAATTGTCATTTAAGGACAATGACGCTATTATAATGAGTCGACTGACGATTGCGGTCACTTTCACTGAATTATTTGTAGATCTAACTGTGTTAACCGTTTTGATATTTACAGCTCTGATCTAGCTATCTACTATAGTTTTTGTGCAAGTTCAAAGTATCCCTCTATCTATCATATGAATTTCGGATATTCTTACCATGATAAAGTCAGTATACAAAAAGTCCTTTATTCTATATTTATGCTCACTATTTTTATGCAAAACCTATACATTTTGACTTTTCGAGTCATTGTTAAAGGTTGTACGCTGACCTAAAGTAACTGTTGTTTACACCTACGTCATTTGGTTTCTGGTGGATAGTTGTCTGAAAAAAAATAGAATCAACAAAGTAGACTTAACTTTGCTCATCTGAAATATTTCATCCACCAAATATAGTATACTAGATGTATTTTATATCAATTAAACAAATGTTCTGCATCTATGATCTTGCATATTTGCCCTTTTTACTAAAACGTAAAGGCACAGAACCAGGACATAAGTGCACAGAACCAGGACCGTTTTTCTAATCACAGTACCGAATCACCAGCTCAGAACGTTCTCTCACAGGACAACCTTACCCACCGTGTTTCTAATCACAGTACCGAATCACCAGCACAGAACGTTCTCTCACAGGACAACCTTACCCACCGTGTTTCTAATCACAGTACCGAATCACCAGCACAGAACGTTCTCTCACAGGACAACTTTACCCACCGTGTTTCTAATCACAGTACCGAATCACCAGCACAGAACGTTCTCTCACAGGACAACCTTACCCACCGTGTTTCTAATCACAGTACCAAATCACCAGCACAGAACGTTCTCTCACAGGACAACCTTACCCACCGTGTTTCTAATCACACTACCCAATCACCAGCACAGAACGTTCTCTCACAGGACAACCTTACCCACCGTGTTTCTAATCACAGTACCGAATCACCAGCACAGAACGTTCTCTCACAGGACAACCTTACCCACCGTGTTTCTAATCACAGTACCGAATCACCAGCACAGAACGTTCTCTCACAGGACAACCTTACCCACCGTGTTTCTAATCTCAGTATCGAATCACCAGCACAGAACATTCTCTCACAGGACAACCTTACCCATCGTGTTTCTAATCACAGTACCGAATCACCAGGACAGAACGTTCTCTCAGAGGACAACCTTACCCACCGTGTTTCTAATCACAGTACCGAATCACCAGCACAAAACGTTCTCTCACAGGACAACCTTACACAACGTGTTTCTAATCACAGTACCGAATCACCAGCATAGAACGTTCTCTCACAGGACAACCTTACCCACCGTGTTTCTAATCACAGTACCAAATCACCAGCATAGAACGTTCTCTAACAGGACAACCTTACACACCGTGTTTGTAATCACAGTACCGAATCACCAGCACAGAACATTCTCTCACAGGACAACCTTATCCACCGTGTTTCTAATCACAGTACCGAATCACCAGCACAGAACGTTCTCTCACAAGACAACCTTACCCACCGTGTTTCTAATCACAGTACCGAATCACCAGCACAGAACGTTCTCTCACAGGACAACCTTACCCACCGTGTTTCTGATCACAGTACCGAATCACCAGCACAGAACATTCTCTCACAGGACAACCTTACCCACCGTGTTTCTAATCACAGTACCGAATCACCAGCTTAGAACGTTTCTCACAGGACAACCTTACCCACCGTGTTTCTAATCACACTACCGAATCACCAGCACAGAACGTTCTCTCACAGGACAACCTTACCCACCGTGTTTCTAATCACAGTACCTAATCACCAGCACAGAACGTTCTCTCACAGGACAACCTTACCCACCGTGTTTCTAATCACAGTACCGAATCACCAGCACAGAACGTTCTCTCACAGGACAACCTTACACACCGTGTTTCTAATCACAGTACCGAATCACCAGCACAGAACGTTCTCTCACAAGACAACCTTACCCACCGTGTTTCTAATCACAGTACCGAATCACCAGCACAAAACGTTCTCTCACAGGACAACCTTACCCACCGTGTTTCTAATCTCAGTACCGAATCACCAGCACAGAACGTTCTCTCACAGGACAACCTTACCCACCGTGTTTCTAATCACAGTACCGAATCACAAGCACAGAACGTTCTCACACAGGACAACCTTACCCACCGTGTTTCTAATCTCAGTACCGAATCACCAGCACAGATTGAGAACGTTATCTCACAGGACAACCTTACCCACCGTGTTTCTAATCTCAGTACCGAATCACCAGCACAGCACGTTCTCTCACAGAACAACCTTACCCACCGTGTTTCTCATCACAGTACCGAATCACCAGCACAGAACGTTCTCTCACAGGACAACCTTACCCACCGTGTTTCTAATCTCAGTACCGAATCACCAGCACAGAACATTCTCTCACAGGACAACATTACCCACCATATTTCTAATCACAGTACCGAATCACCAGCACAGAATGTTCTCTCACAGGACAACCTTACCCACCGTGTTTCTAATCACAGTACCGAATCACCAGCACAGAACGTTCTCTCACAAGACAACCTTACCCACCGTGTTTCTAATCACAGTACCGAATCACCAGCACAGAACGTTCTCTCACAGGACAACCTTACCCACCATGTTTCTAATCTCAGTATCGAATCACCAGCACAGATTGAGAACGTTCTCTCACAGGACAACCTTACCACCGTGTTTCTATTCTCAGTACCGAATCACCAGCACAGAACGTTCTCTCACAGGACAACCTTACCCACCGTGTTTCTAATCACAGTACCGAATCACCAGCACAGAACGTTCTCTCACAGGACAACCTTACCCACCGTGTTTCTAATCACAGTACCGAATCACCAGCACAGAACGTTCTCTCACAGGACAACCTTACCCATCGTGTTTCTAATCACAGTACCGAATCACCAGCTTAGAACGTTCTCTCACAGGACAACCTTACCCACCGTGTTTCTAATCACAGTACCGAATCACCAGCACAGAACGTTCTCTCACAGGACAACCTTACCCACCGTGTTTCTAATCACAGTACCGAATCACCAGCACAGAACGTTCTCTCACAGGACAACCTTACCCACCATGTTTCTAATCTCAGTACCGAATCACCAGCAGAGATTGAGAACGTTCTCTCACAGGACAACCTTACCCACCGTGTTTCTAATCACAGTACCGAATCACCAGCACAGAACATTCTCTCACAGGACAACCTTACCCATCGTGTTTCTAATCACAGTACCGAATCACCAGCACAGAACGTTCTCTCATAGGACAACCTTACCCACCGTGTTTCTAATCACAGTACCGAATCACCAGCACAGAACATTCTCTCACAGGACAACCTTATCCACCGTGTTTCTAATCACAGTACCGAATCACCAGCACAGAACGTTCTCTCACAGGACAAACTTACACACCGTGTTTCTAATCACAGTACCGAATCACCAGCATAGAACTTTCTCTCACAGGACAACCTTACCCACCGTGTTTCTAATCACAGTACCAAATCACCAGCATAGAACGTTCTCTCACAGGACAACCTTACACACCGTGTTTCTAATCACAGTACCGAATCACCAGCACAGAACATTCTCTCACAGGACAACCTTATACACCGTGTTTCTAATCACAGTACCGAATCACCAGCACAGAACATTCTCTCACAGGACAACCTTACACACCGTTTTTCTAATCACAGTACCGAATCACCAGCATAGAACGTTCTCTCACAGGACAACCTTACCCACCGTTTTTCTAATCACAGTATCGAATCACCAGGACTGAACGTTCTCTCAGAGGACAACTTTACCCACCGTGTTTCTAATCACAGTACTGAATCACCAGCACAGAACGTTCTCTCACAGGACAACCTTACCCACCGTGTTTCTAATCACAGTACCGAATCACCAGCACAGAACGTTCTCTCACAGGACAACCTTACCCACCGTGTTTCTAATCACAGTACCGAATCACCAGCACAAAACGTTCTCTCACAGGACAACCTTACCCACCGTGTTTCTAATCTCAGTGCCGAATCACCAGCACAGAACGTTCTCTCACAGGACAACCTTACCCACCGTGTTTCTAATCACAGTACCGAATCACAAGCACAGAACGTTCTCACACAGGACAACCTTACCCACCGTGTTTCTAATCTCAGTACCGAATCACCAGCACAGATTGAGAACGTTATCTCACAGGACAACCTTACCCACCGTGTTTCTAATCTCAGTACCGAATCACCAGCACAGCACGTTCTCTCACAGAACAACCTTACCCACCGTGTTTCTCATCACAGTACCGAATCACCAGCACAGAACGTTCTCTCACAGGACAACCTTACCCACCGTGTTTCTAATTTCAGTACCGAATCACCAGCACAGAACATTCTCTCACAGGACAACATTACCCACCATGTTTCTAATCACAGTACCGAATCACCAGCACAGAACGTTCTCTCACAGGACAACCTTACCCATCGTTTCTCTAATCACAGTACCGAATCACCAGCATAGAACGTTCTCTCACAGGACAACCTTACCCACCGTTTTTCTAATCACAGTATCGAATCACCAGGACAGAACGTTCTCTCAGAGGACAACTTACCCACCGTGTTTCTAATCACAGTACTGAATCACCAGCACAGAACGTTCTCTCACAGGACAACCTTATCCACTGTGTTTCTAATCACAGTACCGAATCACCAGCACAGAACATTCTCTCACAGGACAACCTTACACACCGTTTCTCTAATCACAGTACCGAATCACCAGCATAGAACGTTCTCTCACAGGACAACCTTACCCACCGTTTTTCTAATCACAGTATCGAATCACCAGGACAGAACGTTCTCTCAGAGGACAACTTACCCACCGTGTTTCTAATCACAGTACCGAATCACCAGCACAGAACGTTCTCTCACAGGACAACCTTATCCACTGTGTTTCTAATCACAGTACCGAATCACCAGCACAGAACGTTCTCTCACAGGACAACCTTATCCACCGTGTTTCTAATCACAGTACCGAATCACCAGCACAGAACGTTCTCTCACAGGACAACCTTATCCACCGTGTTTCTAATCACAGTATACGTACCGAATCACCAGCACAGAACGTTCTCTCACAGGACAACCTTATCCACCGTGTTTCTAATCACAGTACCGAATCACCAGCACAGAACGTTCTCTCACAGGACAACCTTATCCACCGTGTTTCTAATCACAGTACCGAATCACCAGCACAGAACGTTCTCTCACAGGACAACCTTATCCACCGTGTTTCTAATCACAGTACCGAATCACCAGCACAGAACGTTCTCTCACAGGACAACCTTATCCACCGTGTTTCTAATCACAGTACCGAATCACCAGCACAGAACGTTATCTCACAGGACAACCTTATCCACCGTGTTTCTAATCACAGTACCGAATCACCAGCACAGAACGTTCTCTCACAGGACAACCTTATCCACCGTGTTTCTAATCACAGTACCGAATCACCAGCACAGAACGTTCTCTCACAGGACAACCTTATCCACCGTGTTTCTAATCACAGTACCGAATCACCAGCACAGAACGTTCTCTCACAGGACAACCTTATCCACCGTGTTTCTAATCACAGTACCGAATCACCAGCACAGAACGTTCTCTCACAGGACAACCTTATCCACCGTGTTTCTAATCACAGTGCCGAATCACCAGCACAGAACGTTCTCTCACAGGACAACCTTATCCGCCGTGTTTCTAATCACAGTACCGAATCACCAGCACAGAACGTTCTCTCACATGACAACCTTATCCACCGTGTTTCTAATCACAGTACCGAATCACCAGCACAGAACGTTCTCTCACAGGACAACCTTATCCACCGTGTTTCTAATCACAGTACCGAATCACCAGCACATAACGTTCTCTCACAGGACAACCTTATCCACCGTGTTTCTAATCACAGTACCGAATCACCAGCACAGACCGTTCTCTCACAGGACAACCTTATCCACCGTGTTTCTAATCACAGTACCGAATCACCAGCACAGAACGTTCTCTCACAGGACAACCTTATCCACCGTGTTTCTAATCACAGTACCGAATCACCAGCACAGAACGTTTTCTCACAGGACAACCTTATCCACCGTGTTTCTAATCACAGTACCGAATCACCAGCACAGAACGTTCTCTCACAGGACAACCTTATCCACCGTGTTTCTAATCACAGTACCGAATCACCAGCACAGAACGTTCTCTCACAGGACAACCTTATCCACCGTGTTTCTAATCACAGTACCGAATCACCAGCACAGAACGTTCTCTCACAGGACAACCTTATCCACCGTGCTAACGAAGATGTAGACATTTATTTCTGCTGAAATCAACATCACTTTTAAAAATAAGTTTCACCACTTTTTCATTTAAATTTGCAATAAAAAAAAAAAAAACAAAGGAAAACAAGATCAACACATGTCAAGATTATAAATAACCATTTAGACAATAAATCAAATTGGACATATATTATTTCTTTTATAGGTCAAGTATGTAAATAAGTATTTTAAAATGTAAAGAGTAAAATTTTAATAAAACAATATATCTTTAGTATTGTGTAACATCAAATACCGAACAAGGAGAGCATTTTGTAAAGTTTAATGTTACAAGCAGATCTTATACTGATTAATATCTTGGTGAATATTCCGTAGCAGAGACTTATATATACACATATGTAATGATGCCTCTGTCCGTAGTAACTAACTAGGTGTGTATTCATTTCTTAAGGATATTATTTTGTTTTACAAACAAATAAAATATGGAATTCATCTCCTTTACAATTTCATTGTACATAAGCTACATTGTACGAAAGCATATTAGGGTCACACAAAACAATATTTATCTCGTAATTACGAAAAAAAACTATCGCGTAATTACGAGATAATTATCGCGTAATTACGAGAAAACTATCGCGTTATTACGAGATAATCATTTTTTATCTCGAAATTACGAGATAATAACGCGTAATTACAAGAAAACTATCGCGTAATTACGAGATTATCTTTTTTTATCTCGTAATTACGACATAATCCTCGCGTAATTACGAGAAAACTATCGCGTAAAAACGAGTTAAGATTTTTTTTATCTCGTAATTACGAGATAATTATCGCGTAATTACGAGAAAACTATCTCGTAATTACGAGATGAAATTACACATATATTTAGTCGTAAAAAGGTTGTTATATAATAGAAAGTAAAAGATGAATTTCCAAAATAAGTATATTCAACTTTACTAAGTTGGATTTAGAGTTTCGATATATACATCCAAAGCAATAAAAGAGATTACACCAAACATTTAAAATTAAAGGAATAAAGAAAGTTGTCACTAGTTTTTATTATGAACGTGAATACATTTTAAGATATCATTCTAAGATATTTGGCAGCAATGCATTTGATCTTGAATTCGTTGTTTAAGTCGTTAAACAACTACAGAATTCAATCCTGACTAACCAATCTATAAAGAAAAACGTCGTACAAATGTCATTTAATGTGGGAAATCAGGATCGCTGTTTAACAGACGAAATGGAAATACCTGTGCTCGAGAGAGAAACAACACAACAACAGTAGCTATTAAGAGTTTTTTTTTTTGCCGACAAACATTTTAATTTCCTTTGAACTAGATATGTTTTTCCTCGGAGATCACAATCGCATTCATGGTATATCCAAATTTATTTTGTGTTTGTTTTCCCCCTTTGTTTGTTTGTGTCTTGCACACTAATCTTCATTTAAAAAATGGTAATCATGATTGTTTTGTTTATATTTCTTTATAATATTCACTGTCACTGCCTTTTATGTACATTAATGTAGTAAAAACTACCAAGAACGCATGTGTACGGGTGGAATATATAGGCATATAGAAAAAAAAAAGCAAGACATGGAGAACGTCGCTGACATAACAACCCTACAAAATTATCATATTATGTCACTGAAAATCCTCCAACAATGAGCAGAGAAACCTATAAACATTCCTCCAAAACTTCAAATACGCTGACGAAAGCAAAGTATATACTGATGTTGCCCAGACAATACGAGTATGAAACAAAACACGTATGAGCCACCCAATGTGAAAAGGAACGGAATCATAAAATATCGGAAAACGTGATACTTGCCTTTTTACGCACAAATATACACGAAAAGGTTGGTTTTACATGTACCATGTGAACAATGAACAGAAACCTATAAACATTCCTCCAAAACTTCTAATACGCTGACGAAAGCAAAGTATATACTGATTAGATTGTGTTCAGATTAGTACTGATTTGTTTAAACCATACATACGTGACTCTGTATCGGACACAATGTTGCTCCCCCAATTATTCTATATTTTATATACCCCATTCACACTGTGAAAAGTAAAAAAAGTAAAGTAATCTTTATTTAAAGTCGGATTGCATATATACACAATAACAATGAACATGAGCCCTTAAGAGCTCTTTAAACCGACTGATATTAATAAACAAAACATACATGTAATAACATGACTTACTTCTTTTTAAATTGGAAAAATATGGTCTTAGTCCATCTGCTCTGGAATTACTCAAAAGGTATCTGACTGCAAGAAAACAGTGTGTAGAAATAGGCCAGAGTATCAGTCAAATGCAAGATATGTATATATAAAGGTGTTCCTGAGGGATCTATACTAGGCCCTGTATTATTTAATGTATTCATAAATGATATTTGTCTTTTTGTCAAACACTGTGATTTATATAACTATGCTGATGATAACAACCTCTCAAAAACAGGTACTACTTTGGAATCAATTTTTAAACCCTTAGAGGAAGATAGTAATTCCCTAATATCATGGTTCTCTTTCAACAAAATGCAGGCAAACCCAGAAAAATTCCAGGCAATTGCCATAGGTAAAAAAAAAACACACACACTCAAAATATTGTTTTAAACCTAAATGGATTCAATATAAAATGTGACGACGAAGTTAAATTTCTCGGTGTAACAATAGACTTTAAACTGGATTTCAACACTCACATTTCAAATATTTGCAAAAAAGCTGCACGACAACTAAACGTTCTAAAAAGAATTGGCACTCATCTCACCAGACTTTCTAAACTCACAATATACCACTCATTTATATCATGTCAAACCTCAACTACTGTCCTCTTACATGGCACTTCTGCAGTGAACAAAACACAAAGAAAATAGAAAAAATACAAGAAAGAGCACTCAGATTTATTTATGACGACTACACAAATTCTTACGATACACTTGAACAGTCTAAGCTTCCAGCACTAACAATCAGAAGATTGAGAACCATGGCATTAGAGACATATAAAGTTATTAAAAAATCAAGTCCAGAATTCCTACATTATTTAGTAAATATTAAGGAAAATTCATATAACTTCGGGTACAAAGCATAGCAGATATACCACGGCCAAAAAAAACAACAATGACGGTAAGAAAAGCTTTAGTTATGAGGAAGCAAAACTCTGGAACTCCTTGCCTCAAGGAGCTTATCAACTTTTGGTCAGTTCAAATTTTTATCTCCACCTGGTGTTTTTCAGAAAAATGTACATGCAGTTCTTGTAAATAATGTACTTACTTGATCTCGAAGCCTGCTGTTTGTTTTTTTGTTTTTCTATGTTTTATCTTTTTGCAGTTATTTTTACTTTATTTATTTAGCTATTTATTTCATTTGCTTATGCATTACCTCTGCTATTGCTGCATGCAGTCTTTTGTTTGTGATTATAGTGTTTTATTCTGCATGTGCTACTCCGATATAAATACTATGTGCTACTCCGATATAAATGCTATGTGCTACTCCGATATAAATCCTATGTGCTACTCCGATATAAATACTATGTGCTACTCCGATATAAATGCTATGTGCTACTCCGATATAAATACTATGTGCTACTCCGATATAAATACTATGTGCTACTCCGATATAAATACTATGTGCTACTATGTGCTGATATTTGACATTTGTTTTAATATATAACTTGCTGTGACGAAAAAGTGTTTAAGTATGAGGACTTAAACTAGAGTGTGTATTCTTGTGTTTGTGCTTTGTTGTTTGGTGTCTACGTTTCACACGTCCACGGACGACAAATGCCAAGTATACTCTTTAATAGGGTAACCCTAAAAATCTCTGGTAGCGTGATTAAGGGAATCCTGGTCACATAAATAAATAAATGGATCCTGGTGTAGTCTGAACGAAGTCTTGCAAGTTAACATAAACACAAAGTCGATTAAAAGTTCAATACTGTATTATTCAAAATACAAAGTACATGTAACAGTAATACAAGTTTACAACATCTTAACTGCAGGCTCAACAATACGGTGACATAATCCAAAATCTCCTACATATGCACCTCTCGTACACAAAATCGTCTCTCCTCGTATATCGTATCTCGTCTCACTATCTATTTCTCTCTTTTATACTACTCTAGTAACCTGATTACAATATGGTTAAATGACTCTGAACAAAGAAATATTCTACAGGAGCTATATTACAGGAGCCCGGAGCCCGGAGCCCGGAGCTAAGGTCAACTGAAGCTGAGGTCAACCGGTCACCTGTATAAACATAGCAGCGGGGTACCAGCTGCTTAACATGATTGATTTGACATTTAACAAGTACAATCTGATTGAAGGCGATAAAAATAGATTGTAAGGAATTACTTTATAACGGTTAATGAGAAGAAGTAATCTAATTATATCATGATCATAAAACCCAGTGATGCATGTAATAAACGAAAAACGTTACAAACTTGCTTTACTTTTATTCTGCATGTGCTATCTATGTATTAATACATATATGTGCTGTCTGTCTGTCTGTCTGTCTGTCTGTTTGTGTTGTATGTGTATCTGATGTTATTACATGTATGTTTTGTTAATTAATATTTGGGGGTAGGATGAAAAATTTTGTCCTGCATTTTTTTAGCTGTAATCTCTGTCCTGCCGTTTTATTTTTCACTCTTATCGGTCCTGCCTTCTTTTTTTTTGTTTATCCTGACTTTTTTTTACCTAAATTGTCGTCCTGACTTTTTTTTTAGCAAGTGTCACATCCTGACTTTTTTTTTACTCAAAACTCCTGTCCTGCCTATTTTTTTTCAAATTTCATCCTAGCCCCCCCTCCCCCCCCCCCATAAAAATCAAATGGTAGCTCCCTAATTAAGACTTTTGTATGCGGAAGTGAAAATTTCTGCATTTCCAAAGGGAACAGGCTAGTTGTTATTTATTGAAATAAAGCCACCAAGAAAATTTAAGTGCACATGCCTGTGTTCGCATACAAGTTGAACTTGTACAAAAAAATGTACTATTCCACAAAAAAACATTGCCAATTGACTTTCTGAAATTATATGTGTCACAAAGTTGACGAAGGAAAATGTGACTCTTTGTACTGAATTACATGCATGCAGGAGCAGATCCAGCCATTTTTAAAAGGGGTCCCAAACTAGGATAAATGGGGGTCCAACTATATGTCCCCATTTAAATACATTGATCGTCCGAAAAAAAGGGGGCTGGATCCGCCACTCGATCGGTTGCATGTGTCACAAAGGTGAATCAGTTTGTAGATACGACACCCCTCCCCCGATTCCAGACCCTCACTGAGGTGACAAAGGAAAAGATCCCCCTGTTGGGGAACTGTTAGCGCTCAGTCAATATTCATTGGCAAATTTATGTGAATCAGTGGCTACATTTGCAGATTTGCCGGTGACTTAATTTTTTTTATAGACTCATTCATTATAAAACAATGAAATTTTGTCAATATCATTTTAAGACAACTCGGACCAGTTTTTAAGACAATTAAATAAAAAAAATGTTGGGACGTTTTTATATAAAAAAATCTATATACATATACCGGGAAAAAATATTTATTATTTATTTGGCGATCAAACGGGAGGCCGAGTCTTACGTCCTCTACGCCCCCTTTTCCCCCTTAGAATCAACCACTGAGAAGCGTTCTTAAATGGGGCCAATCAGTGTTTCACATTGTTCCGAGGTGTCTTTGAAATTGTATTGACCTTAAATGGGCCCAATCAGTGTTTCAAACTGGTCAGATCGTTCAATCTAATCCGAGTTTTTTTAAAACTGGTCCGAGTTTTCCTGGTCCGACTTGTCTCAATCCGTCACTCAGTGTCTCGTTTTGACAAAACTTCCTGTTCTCAAACTACAGACAATTATTTTTTTTATTTTTAACCAAGAAGATGTCATTTCAATGACTTTAAAGGATAAGTTTTGAATATTTCTGTTATATCTGACTCACGTGAAGAAATGACATAGGCCCTACTCATTTTATCTCATTTTAAAAACATTTTGAACACAGTAACAGGTCGATGGAGACATTTCCGGGTTTCCATTTTTCTTCTTCTTTGGACGAAACTTTCTAAATGATGACTGAGAAGAAATTTTGAATTGAACATTTAAATGAGTATTTTTATTTTCTTCAAGGTTAAAGAATTTATGAAACCAAATTTGAAAGTTAAAAGACAGTAAAACTTGGTGCGCTGATTTTGAACTGTTGAAGAGATTTTAGCCACCAGGCGGCGCTGATGTTTGTCACTTTTTTTGTGACAATTATTATACCCCCGCTTTAAAAAAGGGGGGTATACTGTTTTACCTCTGTCTGTCCTTTCGTCAGTCAGTCCGTCGATCCGTCCCATGAATATTTTTCGTTGCATTTTTCTCAGGAACTACAATTAATACAAGGATTTCTGAAATTTGGTTTCAGGGTTTATCTAAGTCAGCTATACCGTGTGATGTGTTTTCAGATTGATCACTTGACAACTTCCTGTTTACCGAACACTTGTATAATTTTTATACCCCCGCTTTAAAAAAGGGGGTATACTGTTTTACCTCTGTCTGTCCTTTCGTCAGTCAGTCCGTCCGTCCCATGAATATTTTTCGTCGCATTTTTCTCAGGAACTACAATACAAGGATTTCTGAAATTTGGTTTCAGGATTTATCTTAGTCAGGTATACCGTGTGATGTGTTTTCAGATTCATCACTCGACAATTTCCTGTTTACCGAACACTTGCATATTTTTACACTATTTAAATATTATCCACTTGCGGCGGGGGTATCATCAGTGAGCAGTAGCTCGCAGTTTCACTTGTTTTTTTTTTATAAAAAGCTTGTCGTGAACCTTTCATTTAGACTTTTATAAATGCATTTAGAATCAAAATTGTGCATACAATATAAACAGGTCAGGAATTACCATTAATTGGTGGATTATAACTCAATTCAGGTATAATCTACCATCATCATGATCATGATAGTGACCACTAATTAGTGATGACATATGTAATTGATTCTGACACTTCGTGCTGGAATTTGTTAGATTTTTTTAGAGAAACCTAAAAACTAATGTAACCCTCCTTTTCCTACTGATAAATTCTGAGTTTTCATCTATTAAATCTTATTTTTGCTCTGTAGTCTCTTCCTGTCCATCTCGACTAACAAATTTTAAAGTTAGAACTGATGCAGACTTAAGGAAACCAATTGTGAATATCCATCAATTGGTGGATTATACCTCAATTGAGGTATTATCCACATTTTTCAAAACACAGCAGAGGAAGTCGGAAGCAATTACATGTCACTAATGCAGCATTCTCGATTACCTTTAGAGTCCACAAGCCCGAAGCTCAATTTAAAAATTTTTTTAGTTGGATTCTGTTGGCTTGTAGAGAAGAATTTTACAAGTCTGAAAGCAATTTTAATTACCAGCCAATGCCGTAGGACTTGTGGTTAAGCGTGAAGACTGCTAATGAGTACTCATCATCATGATCATAGCTTAAGATGGTATATGAAAAAAGATGCTCGTAGGACTTGTGGTTAAGCGTGAAGACTGCTAATGAGTACTCATCAAAGCTTAAGATGGTATATGAAAAAAGATGCTCGAATATCTCTTTAAAATTTATTTTTTTTATACCTCAACATGCATCAGTGACACTCGAATAAAAAAAAAGTTTAAAAAGGCCAAATCAATACGCAGTTGAAGACCATGAAGACCATGGAGGACCAAAAATTCCTAAAAGTTTGCCAAATACTGCTAAGGTAATCTATTCCTGAGGTAGAAAAGCCTTAGTATTTCAAAAATTCAAAGTTTTGTAAATTTGGTGTATTTACTGTCTTCTGATTGGTTAAAAGTATTAGTTTTATTTTCAATGTTGTCAATTTTTATAGCGACATGCCCACTTTAACCTTGTGTATTCATACGCCAACATGTGTGTACGTTGTTATTGTTAATATAAATAGTATAAAAAGTTCTTTGAACCTTATTTTTGATAGAAATTTATTTATAATGAATGTCAATAATTTATTTTGAATTTATTGAACCATAAAATTAATTTTTGACTCTTCACATTTTACATAATCCGCTAAATAAATTCAAAATAAATAATAGCCATTCATTAATTATGACCATATCAATGATAATTTACATGTTTAACATTTTATATAAATAAATCTTTATTTGCAGATTCTTATCAGGCTAAATGACTGGTGGCAGATAGGGTAAAAATGTATGTAATATAAAGTGGCATTAAGGCCATGAGGACAGACTGTACAATAAAATGCTGAAGTTGCAGTAAGAGTTTGACGAAGGCCCACGTGTAATCCCTTATTGACAATTGCAGAACTCTGACCAACAGATTTCACATTGGGTATTTAACATGTTTCATCATTTAATCATATTGATAATTAAACAGAGGCTTTACTTAAACAAGTTTCTTTCAAAACAACGTAAAGGCAAAGTGTACACAATTAACTACTCCACAGAATTTTTTATGCCCCGGCTGTAACGGAGGGGGCATTAAGTTTTACCCTTGTCTGTCTGTACGTACATATGTCCGTACGTCCCAAAGTTGGTTTCCGTTCTCTTACTTTAGTTTGCCTCAACTAAATGTATGAAACTTATACACAATGCTTATTACCACAAAACACAAGTCAAGTTTGAATTTTGGTGGCGTCACTTTAACCGTTCTAGAGTTATGCCCCTTTACAAATGGACAAATTGCTGAATTTTCATTTCCGTTCTGTTACTTTAGTTTGCTTCAACCAAATGTTATGAAACTGATACACAATGCTTATTACCTCAGAACACAGATCAAGTTTGAATTTTGGTGGTGTTGCTTTAACCATTATAGAGTTGTGCCCCTTTACCATGTTTACAAATGGAAAAAATTGCTGAATTTTTCGTTTCCGTTCTCTAACAAGTTAGCCTCATGCAACCAAATGTTATGAAACTTATACACCATGCTTATTACCACAAAATACAGATCAGGTTTGAATTTTAGGGGTGTCAATATTACTGTTCTACAGTTATGCCCCTTTATAACGTTATATGATATGCAAGCCGGGGCATCATCTGTGTCCCATGGACACATTCCCCATTTATTTAATTATCACATATTTGGATTCTGCTTGTAAAAATACACCAGAAAAATTTTGAATGTGTTTTTCACTGTAACGGTCAAATGTCATGAATGTAGAACCCCCTTTAACAAAACAGAACCGATCAAACTTTCATTAATTTTCATGATTATATTTTATGTTTTTTTGTTTTTTGTAGTTAATGCCCCTTAAAAATATTTCTCTTCAAATTACAACTCTTGTATACAAACATGATAAAATGTTGTGTTTTCTTTTACAGGATATAATGGCAAGTTGGGATAAGGTAAGATTTTCTTCTTTAAAGTCAATGGTCATGTGACCAGTATGTTGTCTATAAAGTGAACAGAATTTCAATATACAAAATTATTTTATTTTACAAAATTTTCCTTTGATCTTATTAACTGATAATTTCCTTTCTCAGCACTGTAGAGTGATACCAAAAATTATTGCTAGAAACTAAGGGCGCACATGCCGTTGTCAATGAAATTGTGTTTTTCTTTTACAAGATATAATGGCAAGTTAGAATAAGGTAAGATTTTCTTCTTAAAAATCAATGGTCATGTGACTTATATTGTCTATAAACTGTACATAAAGATACAGGCGTGCAGTATTCTCAGGGTCAGTGTCATGTGATCTATGTTGTCTATAAACTGTACATAAAGATACAGGCATGCAGTATTCTCAGAGTCACTGTCATGTGACCTATGTCATGTGACCTATATTGTCTATAAACTGTACATAAAGATACAGGCGTGCAGTATTCTCAGATTCAGTCAGTGTCATTTGACCTATGACTATGTCATGTGACCAATGTTGTCTATAAACTGTAGATAAAGATACAGTCGTGCAGTATTCTCAGGAGGAGAACAGGAGAAATCAAAATGACTACAGTGAACAGAATTTCAATATACAAAATTCTAGGAGACAAAAAAAAAAAACAAACGTAAAATAATGTAGGACATTCACAACACTTTTAGTCAAAGAGAATCCGACAACGCCATGGAAATAAATGAAAAACAATCAAAATTCAACAGTCTACATTAGTCATTTCATGGCCTTTCATAGCTGACTATGCCATATGGGCTTTGATCATTGTTGAAGGCTGTACGGTGACTTATAGTTGTTATTTTCTGTGTCATTTGGTCTATTTTGTAGAATTGTCTCATTAGCAATCATACCACATCTTCTTTTTATATTCAAAACATTACATAGAAAACTAAAGACCAAGCAACGCAAACCTAAAAAAAACTTAGACTGATCTCAAAACTGATGCATAATACAATTGTCTACAGACTTTTATAAAAAAAAAACTCTGAAATTATAGACAACAATTTCACTCCTTCTTGGTAATCACTGTATTTGGTATAAACTGTTGAAACTGTAAAAATGTAGCTTGTTAAATTCAATTATTACATTTATAATACATTTGTATGTTCTAGAGGAAAATGTTAAAGCTTTGTTTTGCTTACAGAAACTTCTTACAGCTGCAATGAAGGGGAATATCTTAAATTTTAGGGAGGAAGCTTGATGGTTCGTGGCATTCCCTCTTAATTAAAAAATAATCTATTATAAATATTCAATCAGAATCCAAATTCAGAGCTGTTTTAAGCTTAAATGATGTGTCCATACTTGTTCAACTGTTCAGGGTTCGACCTATGCAGGAAAATCTGGTTTGCTGTCACTTGACAGCCTCTTGTTCTTATTGTTGAAGGCCGTACTATTGCCTATAATTGCTTACATCCACTTCATTGAACTTAAGTGGATAATTGTCTCATTGATAACCATATCTCCTTATTTTTATAAATATACAATGATTTCATTTTCTTTTACAGGATATAATGGCAAGTTGGGATAAGGTAAGTTTTTCTTCTTAAAAGTCATTGTCATGTGATATATGGCATGTGACCCATGTTGTCTATAAACTGTACATAAAGATACAGGTGTGTAGTATTCTCAGAGTCAGTCAGTGTCATGTGACCTACAAAATGTATGTCATGTGATCTATGTTGTCTACAAACTGTACATAAAGATACAGGCGTTCAGTATTCTCAGAGTCAGTCAGTGTCATGTGACTTATGTTGTCTATAAAATGTGAATAAAGATACGATACAGGCGTGCAGTATTCTCAGAGTCAGTCAGTGTCATGTGATTTATGTTGTCTATAAAATGTACATTAAGATACAGGTGTGTAATATTCTCAGAGTCAGTCAGTGTCATGCGACCTATGTCATGTGACCTATGTTATAAAGATACAGGCGTGCAGTATTCTCAGATTCAGTCAGTGTCATGTGACCTATGTCATGTGACCTATGTTGTCTATAAACTGTACATAACGATACAGGCGTGCAGTATTCTCAGGGGGAGAACAGGAGAAATCAAAATGACTACAGTGAACAGAATTTCAATATACAAAATTCCAGGAGACAAAAAAAAAAGGAACGTAAGATATTGTAGGACATTCACAACTCTTTAAGTCGAAGAGAATCTGACAACGCCATAGAAAAAAATGAAAAACAATCAAAATTCATCAGGGCCTTTTATAGCTGACTATGCCATATGGGCTTTGATCATTGTTGAAGGCTGTACAGTGACCTATAGTTGTTATTTTCTGTGTCATTTGGTATATTTTGTAAAATTGTCCCTTTGGCAATCATACCACATCTTCTTTTTATATTCAAAACATTACATAGAAAACTAAGGACAGAGCAACACAAACCTCAACAAAAACTTAGGCTGATCTCAAAACTGATGCATAATACAATTGTCTACAGACTTTTCTAAAAAAAACCTCTGAAATTATAGACAACAATTTCACTCCTTCTTGGTTATCACTGTTTTTGGTATAAACTGTTGAAACTGTAAAAATGTAGCTTGTTAAATTCAATTATTACATTTATAATACATTTGTATGTTCTAGAGGAAAATGTAAAAGCTTTGTTTTGCTTACAGAAACTTCTTACAGCTGCAGAGAAGGGGAATATAAAAGAGGTAGAATTATGTGTAAAGAACAGAGCTAACTTGGAATGTAGAGATTCTGTAAGTAAAGTAAAATGTTTAACACATTTACAGATATTTATTATATATAGTACACATAATGTGGATCAGTTAAACACTGCCCTTGTTAGTGTTCAGTGATTCAGTGTACATTCTATTTATCATGTTTATTGCAAATACTCTTGTCTTCAAAATATTAAGAAACATAGTATTATGATATATTGTGATTAACTTTATTACACTGATGAATACCACTCCAGTTTGTGTGTCAAAGAGTTGCTGTCTGATACTTCGTAACTGGAAATATTGTGATTTACTTTATTACACGTAACATAGTATTCTACACAAAAAACATTACTTTGGTTCCAAAAAAATCTTGCATGACCATGACTTGAGACATGACACCTGATCATACAACTGTCATTGACCACTCCTGTTCTAAACATGCCATGTGACACCTGATTCTATAACCTGCATTTACCACTCCTGTACTGAACATGACATGTGACACCTGATCATACAACATGCATTTACCAATCCTGTACTGAACATGACATGTGACACCACATCATACAACATTCATTAACCACTCCTGTTCTGAACATGATATGCAACACCTGATTATACAACATTCATTTACCAATCTTGTACTGAACATGACATGTGACACCTGATCATACAACATGCATATGCCACTCCTGTACTGAACATAACATGTTACACCTGATCATACAACTTTCATTTACCACTCCTGTACTGAACATGACATGTGACACCTGATCATACAACATGCATATGCCACTCCTGTACTGAACATGATATGTGACACCTGATCATACAACATTCATTAACCACTCCTGTTCTGAACATGATATGCAACACCTGATTATACAACATTCATTTACCACTCCTGTACTGAACATGACATGTGACACCTGATCATACAACATTCATTTATCACACAAGAACTGAACATGACATGTGACACCTGATTATACAACATTCATTTACCACTCCAGTACTGAACATGACATGTGACACCTGATCATACAACATGCATTTACCACTCCAGTACTGAACATGACATGTGACATCTGATCATACAACATTCATTTACCACGATTGTACTGAACATGACATGTGACACCTGATCATACAACATTCATTTACCACTCCAGTACAAAACATGACATGTGACACCTGATCATACAACATGCATTTACCACTCCAGAACTGAACATGACATGTGACACCTGATCATACAACATGCATTTACCACTATTGTACTGAACATGACATGTGACACCTGATTATACAACATTCATTTACCACTCCTGTACTGAACATGACATGTGACACCTGATCATACAACATGCATTTATCACTCCAAAACTGAACATGACATGTGACACCTGATCATACAACATGCATTTACCACTATTGTACTGAACATGACATGTAACACCTGATTATACAACATTCATTTACCACTCCTGTACTGAACATGACATGTGACACCTGATCATACAACATTCATCATGTTCATTTACCACTTTTGTACTGAACATGACATGTAACACCTGATTATACAACATTCATTTACCACTCCTGTACTGAACATGACATATGACACCTGATCATACAACATGCATTTACCACTCCAGAACTGAACATGACATGTGACACCTGATCATACAACATTCATTTACCACTCTTGTACTGAACATGATAGTCAACACTAACATGTGACATCGCAATGACATTCTTATATATAACACCAACATGTGACATAGCAATGACACTCTTATACTCAACACCAACATGTGACATAAAAATTACATTCTTATATTTAACACCAACATGTGACATAGCAATGACACTCATATGCTCAACACCAACATGTGACATAGCAATGACACTATACCTCAACATCAACATGTCACTTAGCAATGACACTCTTATACTCAACACCAACATGTGACATATCAATGACATTCTTATACTCAATACCAACATGTGACATAGCAATGAGACTCTTTACCTCAACACCAACATATGGCATAGCAATGACATTCTTATAGTCAACACCAACATGTGACATAGCAATGAGACTCTTTACCTCAACACCAACATGTGACATAGCAATGACACTCTTTACCTCAACACCAACATGTGACATATCAATGACACTCATATGCTCAACACACATATGTATGTGACGTAGCAATGACACTCCTATACTCAACAGCAACATGTGACATAGCAATGACATTATTACAACACTCATCACAAACAAGAGACAGATCACACTTATAGGCAATGCAAACTTGAAAAAAATAAACTTGGCTTATTGCAGTTCTTTACTTATACTCACCACAAACATACACCATTGCTATATTACCCTTATACTCACCACAAACATACACCATTGCTATATCACCCTTATACCACCACAAACATTCACCATTGCTATATTACCCTTATACTCACCACAAACATTCACCATTGCTAAATTACCCTTATACTCACCACAAACATACACCATTGCTATATTACCCTTATACTCACCACAAACATACACCATTGCTATATTACCCTTATACTCACCACAAACATACACCATTGCTATATTACCCTTATACTCACAACAACACATACACCATTGCTATATTACCCTTATACTCACCACAAACATACACCATTGCTATATTACCCTTATACTCACCACAAACATACACCATTGCTATATTACCCTTATACTCACCACAAACATACACCATTGCTATATTACCCTTATACTCACCACAAACATACACCATTGCTATATTACCCTTATACTCACCACAAACATACACCATTGCTATATTACCCTTATACTCACAACAACACATACACCATTGCTATATTACCCTTATACTCACCACAAACATACACCATTGCTATATTACCCTTATACCCAACACAAACATACGCCATTGCTATATTATCCTTATACTCACCACAAACATTCACCATTGCTATATTACCTTTATACTCACCACAAACATTCACCATTGCTATACTACCCTTATACTCACCACAAACATACACCATTACTATATCACCCTTATACTCACCACAAACATACACCATTGCTATATTACCCTTATACTCACTACAAACATACACCATTGCTATATTACCCTTATTCTCACCACAAACATACACCATTGCTATATTACCCTTATTCTCTCTACAAACATACACCATTGCTATATTACCCTTATACTCACCACAAACATACACCATTGCTATATTACCCTTATTCTCTCTACAAACATTCACCATTGCTATATTACCCTTATACTCACCACAAACATACACCATTGCTATATTACCCTTATACTCACAACAAACATACACCATTGCTATATTACCCTTATACTCACCACAAACATACACCATTGCTATATTACCCTTATACACAACAACTCATATGATATGAAGCAGCTGGTAGACACCCAACATTTTACACGAAAATACCACTAAATATTTTCTAAGCTTTGATCATTATTTTGAAAAGACACAAAATACTGTTAATCAGACAGGTTTAATGGACAACACATATTTGTTAGAATTATAAAAAGTGGCGTCTCATTTTATTCGTAACACAGAACTGAATCACATAGTTAAGGTTTTATTTTGTTTCTTGATGAAAAATTATTTTGTAAACATCTGATTTTAATGAGAAGTTGATGAGAACAAGTTGTGTTAACTTCTTTAGTTAGATAATGTTAATTCTACAGATCTAATGTAAAACGTCTTTTAAAAATAACAAATACTTGTTAGAATTATATAAAGTGGGGTCTTATTTTTCTTGTCTCTTCGCACTGAATCAGAAAATATTACTCGTTTTAATGTTTCTTGAAATTTTTTTTTTTTAACCTGACAGTTCTGATGGAAGTTCTGACATCTCACAATAAAACATGTTGTTTATTTGTGGTTTATGTAGAATATAAATAAAAGTGTGACTGGTCATTTTATTCAGTTTTGACCATTGATTCATGTGATATATATTTTGTTTATATTTATTACATAACATTGTCCGTTTATGACACAAGTTTTGATGTCTGTTATATGTTGATATTACAGTTTGGACAGACACCATTAATATTGGCGGCTCGGTACGGACACCTGGAGGTGGTGACTTACCTGGTCACTCACGGCAGTCAGTTAGACAACACAGACACCACGGTAATGATAGATATAATCATCTTACTCTGACCAAACATCACTTTATACAGAATCTACACAAAATCATGTTGTTAATCAGACAGATTTAATGGACAACAAATATTTGTTAGAATTATATAAAGTGGGGTCTCATTTTATTCGTAACACAGAACTGAATCAGATAGTTAAGGTTTTATTTTGTTTCCTGACGAAAAATTATTTTGTTAACATCTGATTTTAATGAGAAGTTGATGAGAACAAGTTGTGTTTACATCTTTAGTCAAATAATGTTAATTCTACAGATTTAATGTAAAACATCTTTTAAAAATAACAAATACTGGACAGAATTATATAAAGTGGGGTCTCATTTTTCTTGTCTCTTCGCACTGATTCAGAAAATATAACTCGTTTTAATGTTTCTTGAAAAAAGTTTTTTTTTTTTGACCTGACAGTTCTGATTGAAGTTCTGACATCTCACAATAAAACATGTTGTTTATTTGTTGTTTATGTAGAATATAAATACAAGTGTGACTGGTCATTTTATTCAGTTTTGACCACTGATTCATGTGATATATATTTTGTTTCTATTTATTACACAACATTGTCCAGTTTATGACACAAGTTTTGATGTCTGTTATATGTTGATATTACAGATGGGAATGACACCATTAATGTGGGCCGCTGTGTACGGACACCTGGAGGTGGTGACTTTCCTAGTCACTCACGGCAGTCAGTTAGACGCTACAGACCCGGTAATGATAGATATAATCAACTTACTCTGACTAAACACAACTTTATACAGAATCTACACAAAATCATGTTGTTATTCAGACAGGTTTAATGGATTAAAAATATTTGTTAGAATTATATAAAGTGGGGTCTCATTTTATTCGTAACACAGAACTGAATCAGATAGTTTAGGTTTTATTTTGTTTCTTGACAAAAAATAATTTTGTTAACATTTGATTTTAATGAGAAGTTGATGAGAAAAAGTTGTGTTAACATCTTTAGTTGGATATTGTTAATTCTACAAATTTAATGTAAAACATCTTTTAAAAATAACAAATACTCGACAGAATTATATAAAGTGGGGTCTTATTTTTCTTGTCTCTTCGCACTGAATCAGAAAATATAACTCGTTTTAATGTTTCTTGAAAAAAAGTGTTTTTTTTCAACTTTGATCATTCTACTGAATCAACATAAAATCATGTTGTTAATCATACATGTTAAATGGACAACAAATACTTGTGAATTATATAAAGTGAGGGTTGCTATTATTTGACTTGTTACACTTATATAATTAAGAGTTTACTATTTTTTTACCTGTTTTGTTTCACTGAATCAGAAAATATGCATTGAATTTATATATCTTAATCTACCATTTTATAGTTTATACACTGATATAATTGGATATTTTCTTACCTGATGTTATATTTCTTACATTTGGTAAATTGTTTGACTCCTCTCATGATTTTGTTATCACACACCATTAACATGTTTATATTTTTATATTGTTATAGGATGGACAAACAGCTTTACATTGGACTGCTCGGTTTGGAGAGATTGAAACAACAAAATGGTTACTAGATCAAGGATGCAGTCCTTGGGTGAAATCATTGGAGGTAACATTCCGTTTTATTCTTATCAGATACTAGTAGATGGATATTTTATTCTCTAAAAACTAAATACAAGTCAACAGAGAATGTACAATTACAATATAAATACAAATACAATATTTGAGGGTAAACAGCTGTAGATAATATATAATAAAGTACAACTTTATGATGAAATACCTGTATAATAAACAGGTTAAACTAAATATGAAGAAATCAGTCTGTGCTTAACGTTTACATGGAGGGACTAACCTTTTTATTAATACGCTTAATGAATGAACACAGTTTTCGTAAAGCTGATTGTTTTTTTGTCCAGCCTAGGACTTTTGTCGGTGGCTGTGGTGTTAGCTAACTTCTTAAAAGCTTTATATTTTAGAAGGTGGAAGACCTGGATGCGTCATCAGGGATGATTCCAGATGTTTTCAAATGGGTCCCTTGAACATCAAATTGGGAATTTTTATCCCAATTGGGAATTTTTTATGCATACAATCTAGGACGAAATAATATCATTTTGCTGTAAAAACGGAAAATGTTGTAATACATGAATATTATTGCACATGATGCACTATCATCTTTACTTAACTTTGGTAAACGAGGCCTATTACAAAAACATATATACTGGTCAGCTAACATAAACATATGGCAAGCCGTTAAGCTGTTTATTCAAATTTCAAATTATCTCATAATATATAAGATATCTTATATAATATATCTTATATAATATATAAGATTTTTATAAGATGTTTTATATAATATATAAGATTTTATAAGATATCATATGTAATATATATGATATCTCATTTAATATATGAGATATATTATATAATGTCGTTTTTAAAAGCTATCTTATATATTATATATATCTTAAATTATAATATGAGATATATAATATATCTAATAAGATATCTCATAAAGTTTTAAAACTTTATAAGATATCTTATTTACTTTATGCGATATCTTATATACTTTATAAGATATCTTATATACTTTATTCGTGTGGTCTAGCGGGACAGCTACAGTGCATGCCATTAGGTGTCATGATATCTCAGAAGCATGGGTTCGAATCACGGCAAGGGAAGAACAAAATGTTTATGATTTCAAGCAAATTTACAGATCTAACATTGCTGGGTTGATGTTTAGACAAGTTGTATATACATAATAATGTACACAGCCATGTATCACCATCACTGCTGGTGATCCGATGGATAAATCTGTTGAAGAGTTGTCACTGGCTATCTTATATAATATAGAAGATATTTAATATCCATTATAAGATATCTTAAACAGGCCTCTACAATAACTTTTTTTCAACTTGTCCAGTAGGACAAGTACATACCAAAACTTACTAGTCCGAATGCAATTGTTACTTGTCCATTTTTTATTTATTAAAAATACCCTTTTTACATTTTAAGTTCATTAAAAAAGTACAAAACGAACTTAAACAATAGAACAGAATTGGATGCATTTCTTTTGAAATACTTTTCAAAAATATGAGTCAAGTACAACTTGTCATGTCACAGGACTTAGGTTCTAGTTTTTATCAATGCCAGTCTCATCAGACTCATGAGGCACCATCTGATAGGCCTTTACACTCATTGGATTTGTATCCTGTTGTTTTTAAGTTGCAAAAAGTGTATTCAAATGCAATCAATAAAAAGAAGAAGATATATATAAGGTCTGATTGCCAATGAGACAACTCTCTGCAAGAGACCAAATGACACAGAATTAACAACTATAGGTCACCTTTTATATTATTAAAACCTTTTACCTGTTAAAAAGTGTCTGACAAAAAAAACAGTTAAAAATTATGGATTGCAAGTAAACATGTTGAAGAAAAAGGTTTTGCATTTGAATAAACAGAATACAGAAACATGTCAAATTAATTTTTGTGTTTTGTTTATAATTATACTTTGTTCATCAAAGTTGGATGAAATTTGTTTTCTGCAGAATAATTGTACTTGTCCCCACGGACAAGCGTGATACAGCTTTTACTTGTCCGACCTTTTTTCCCTCTGGTACCGGACAATCGAACAAGTGTTATTGTCGCGGCCTGGACTCTTACATAGTATATATACGATATCTTATATAGTTTATAAGATATATCATATAGTTTATAAGATATATCATATAGTTTATAACATATCTTATATATAGTTTATAACATATCTTATATATAGTTTATAAGATATCTTATATAGTTTATAAGATATCTTATGTAGTTTATAAGATATCTTATATAGTTTATAAGATATCTTATATAGTTTATAAGATATCTTATATAGTTGATAAGATATCTTATATATACATTGATATAGTGTATAAGCTATCTTATATAATTTATAAGATAACTAATATCATTTATAAAATATCTGATAAATATACAATGTATATATATCTGTATATTGTTTTTATCCTGAAATTACTCCCAACACTTTAGTAATTAAATCGAAATCATTGTCTGTAATTTCTCAAAGAAATCGAAATAGTTGAAACACGGATCACGAAGAGGAACCCAGCATGAACTGGTTAGGAAACAGAAATATTCATATAAGCGCTTGCTCAACGTGGCAGTGAGGTAACAGGCGACTTTAAGTACAAAGAAAAATTATATGAGATATCTTATAAACTATATATAAGATATCTCATGAACTTTATAAGATATCTTAAAAACTATGTAGGACATGTAGGATATCTTACAAACGATATAAGACATCTTATGAACTATTATATAAGATCATATCTGAGAAAGTTTATGAGATATATCTTGAAGTAAGATTAAATAGCAAAACGGCTTGCCATATTAACCACTGAAAAAGTCATCCATTTGGGTATTTTTTCAACAGGTCTTCTTTATATTTAACTCACCTTGATTCAAATGGATTTCAGATTGAGCTGGCCAATTGTTGAATTCCGAAAATCAATTACAAAAGTTTATATACTTAATTGATAAGATATTTAAAGCAATTGTCATTGAACCAGTGAACTTTAAAATTAGTTGGATCATTTTCATATCTTTTGAAACAGTTCCATAATGATGACATCGTATACCTTAGGGGGTTGGGGGAAGGGGTTCATTTCATGAATGGTCTATTATCAACATTATTTTCAAAAACGCTCAAACTTTTGTCTTTTGATGAAATAGAGCAAAATATAAAATAATTTCTTTTTACAAAACAAGCTTTCATCAAATTGCATAACTGGCTCTGCTGGGCGATCTGCTTTTACGAGGTCAGCGCCCATTAAAATTTATTCATCAATGTTATACAAAAATTTGAATTTGCTCTTTGCGGAGGTCAGCTTCGGACACCCATTTTGACAAAAAGCATGTTTTTGATCAACCTGCTGAGCGATCTACTTTTACGAGATCAAATACTCCCATAACATTGTAATCAATTGAAACCGGCTGCTAAAATTGTTTAACTCATGTTGACATAATTAAATCATTGTTAATAAAATGCGATCGTAGTCAGCATTCATATCCTGATTTTACCACGTTTTGAAGACAAACTATGAAAAATTATAGTTGCCACATTGGTGTCGGAAACTTTTTCGAAAATACCGACTTTTATTTTATTTTCCTGAATTGGGAATTTATATTCACAAACATTTTGGGGGCCGTTGGCCGATTTAAGGGCAGCTAAGCGGCCCTAATCTGTATAGTGGAATCATCCCTGGTCATACTTTGTATATTAATGCCTCATGTTACGAAGTTTCCGCCAGTCACATGTCCAATGTCCATGACCTCATTTTAATGGTTTAGTGACTACTTGAAAAAAAAAATTGTTTGTAATGTTAAATTCTCTTTTATAAGTAATAGTATAACTATATTTGGTATGTGCGTACCTTGCAAGGTCCTCATGCCCGTCAAACAGTTTTTACTTGACCTCGACCTCATTTCATGGATCAGTGAACACGCGGGTATGTTAATGATGTATTTAAAAAAAAAAAAAAAAAAAATGATACTTAAATTTCAACTTTAATAAAAGACTTTTTGACTCATTTATAGTGTAATTTGTTATATTTTTTAGTTTTGCTAGTTAAGTTTCGGTGGTCAAGTCCATATCTCAGATACTATAAGCAATAGGTCTTGTAGATTCGGTGTATGGAAGGATTGTAAGGTGTACATGTTCAACTAGCAGGTGTCATCTGACCTTAACCTCATTTTTGGGGAAAGACGGCTTCAAGCCGTCAATCCCCTATGGGGTTGACCAGAGTGACACTCCCTCACATCATTCATTTTGTTTTTATACATGTTATAGTGTGGGAAAACCCCAACAAATCTTACTTAGATTGAAGAGGAGACCCAGAAATGAATAGTTTGACTTTAAACACTTTTTTACACATTTCCCTTCTGTTTCTCACGAAATTATCGTATCTTGAACTCTCCTTTACACTATTTACAATTATTTAACAATCCGGAAAAATTAGTATGACGAGATATTCTAAATATATCCAACCTACATTGTATTTTATAGTGACGTCATTCTTGGAAGAAGCAGGGATATCCTTCACCAGTTCACTGGTTATTTAAATCATTCTTAGAGATCGTGCACTAATCACAAATTTGTATTTGTTAAATCTAAACATAATATTGTTTACTGTAGATGATTTAAACATCAACATGCAATACTTTAATTTGTAGGTCAACAACTTTCAAAATAAACAAAGATCGTGGGGTTACATGACACAGGGGAAAGAAACGATTTTATTACTTTTTTCGGGTCTCACTAATTAGAGACAAGAAGCGTCAAAAAGCGACAAGAAGCGTCAAGAAGACTATTTAGCGACAAGAAAAACATATTCTTCTTGTCGCTTCTTGTCGCTAAAATTCTTTTTGTTGTTAATTAGTGAGACCACTTGTTTCTGTAAAAATTCTGAGAATCTTCCTCCAATTCAGGAGCACCTCAATTGATGAGTAATTATCCACTAAAATAAAAGTTAAAGTATTTAAACACTTCAAATGTGACATTTCATTGGATTAGTAGTCTTCTATTAAAACTAAATTTTTGTGTACCTACATAATCATTGTAATGGTAAAAAAAAAAAAAAAAAAAATTTGCATTTTTATAGTTTTAACATATTTATATTTACAAATATTTCAAAATTATGATTTGGAAACAAGCTTCACACAGTTTACATCACTCATATTGTTTTTTTTTATTAGTACCTGTTTCCCTGTGATGAGAGTTGTAACTAAGAACTTTAACAATGGAAATTTAAAACTGAATAGATTTTTCAGTCCACACTTTCTAAAGAAAAAACTTTAAAATCCAAGAGTACTGTCACAAAAAATGGAAAATGGCCCTAGCCTGCAGTTCAGTGGTACACAATCAAGATTTCAAAAAATATTGTAGTTGTTGTGAAATGACAGAATTCAGTTGAGTTTTAGATAATTAGCTATCAACTTTAATCAAACATGTCAAATGTTTAGATTTAGAAGATGCAGATCACTTCCATTGGTCCAAATTGAATCCTAAACTAAGGAAATGAAATTACATAAACAACAATTGATTTCAATATTGTCAACCTTTCTACATGTTCTAGCGGTTCTCTTTTTCATTCTTCATATGTAAACTATCAAAAGATACCCCCCCCTTTCCAAAAACATAATAAAATAGAAACAAGGGCCGTCTTTCCCCTCAGAGCTATTCAGCTCTTTGATTATGTTTCAGTGGTTATAGTTAAGTGTTTGTGTTTTGGTCTGTTTTTCTTATACTGTATGCAATAGGTCTACTATATTTGGTGTATGGAATGATTGTAAAATGTATATGTCTAGCTGGCAGGTGTCAACTGACCTTGACCTCATTTTTATGGTTCAATGGTCAAAGATAAAAAAAGAAGATGTGGTATAATTGCCAATGACACAACTGTCCACAAGAGACCAACATGACAAAGACATTAACAACTATAGGTCACTGTACGGCCTTTAACAATGAACAAAGCCGCATAGTCAGCTATAAAAGGCCCCGACAAGACAATGTAAAACAATTTAAACGTGAAAACTAACGGCCTTATTTATATAATAAAATGAACGAAAAGTTAAGTTTTTGAGTTTTGGTCTTTTTTTCTAATACTAATACAATAGGTCAACTATATTTTGGTGTATGGAAATATTTTATCATTTATATGACAGTCGTATAGGTTTTATTTGACCTTGACCTTATTTTCAGGGTTTATTGCTCAGTGTTAAGTTTTTATACGACTGCAAATTTTTAAAAAAATTTCCTCGTATATTGCTATCACGTTGGCGTCGTCGTCTGCGTCGTCGTCGTTGTCGTCGTTGTCGTCGTCGTCGTCGTCGTCGTCGTCCGAATACTTTTAGTTTTCGCACTCTAACTTTAGTAAAAGTGACTAGAAATCTATGAAATTTTAACACAAGGTTTATGACCACAAAAGAAAGGTTGGTATTGATTTTGGGAGTTTTGGTCCCAACATTTTAGGAATTAGGGGCCAAAAAGGGCCCAAATAAGCATTTTCTTGGTTTTCGCACTATAACTGTAGTTTAAATTAATAGAAATCTATGAAATTTTGGCACAAGGTTTATGACGACAAAAGAAAGGTTGGGATTGATTTTGGGAGTTTTGGTTTCAACATTTAAGGAATTAGGGGCCAAAAAAGGGCCCAAATAAGCATTATTCTTGGTTTTCGCACAATAACTTTAGTTAAAGTGAATAGAAATCAATGAAATTTAAACACAATGTTTATGACCACAAAAGGAAGGTTGGTATTGATTTTGGGAGTTTAGGTCCCAACAGTTTAGGAATAAGGGGTCAAAAAGGGACCCAAAAAAGCATTTTTCTTGGTTTTCGCACCATAACGTTAGTATAAGTAAATAGAAATCTATGAAATTTCAACACAAGGTTTATGACCATAAAAGGAAGGTTGGTATTGATTTTTCAGAGTTTTAGTCCCTACAGTTTAGGAATAAGGGGCCCAAAGGGTCCAAAATTAAACTTTGTTTGATTTCATTAAAATTGATTAATTGGGGTTCTTTGATATGCGGAATCTAACTGTGTATGTAGATTCTTAACTTTTGGTCCCGTTTTCAAATTGGTCTACATTAAGGTCCAAAGGGTCCAAAATTAAACTTAGTTTGATTTTGACAAAAAATGAATCGGTTGGGTTCTTTGATATGCTGAATCTAAAAATGTACTTAGATTCTTGATTATTGGCCCAGTTTTCAAGTTGGTCTAAATCAGGGTCCAAAATTAAACTTTGTTTGATTTCATCAAAAATTGAATAAATGGGGTTCTTTGATATGCCAAATCTAACTGTGTATGTAGATTCTTCATTTTTGGTCTTGTTTCAAAATTAGTCTACATTAAAGTCCAAAGGGTCTAAAATTAAACTTAGTTTGATTTTAACAAAAATTGAAATCTTGGGGTTCTTTGATATGCTGAATCCAAACATGTACTTAGATTTTTGATTATGGGCCTAGTTTTCAAGTTGGTCCAAATCAGGATCTAAAATTATTATATTAAGTATTGTGCAATAGCAAGTCTTTTCAATTGCACAGTATTGCGCAATGGCAAGAAATATCTAATTACACAATATTGTGAAATAGCAAATTTTTTTTTAATTAGAGTTATCTTTCTTTGTCCAGAATAGTAAGCAAGAAATATCTAATTGCACAATATTGTGCAATTGCAAGAATTTTTTTTAATTTGAGTTATCTTTCTTTGTCCAGAATCAACTTAAATCTTTGTTATATACAATATACAATGTATATTCACTTTTTACTACCAACTGATAAATTAAAATAATCTTTACCATTCAGTGATAACAATCAGTTTTTTTACATCTTAATATTTTATGATGTATTTAAATGAGTAGTTATTGTTGCAAACTCCATTAGAAATTTTAATTGAGATTAGTTTTGGAATAAGGGAAAGGGGGATGTGATTAAAAAAATTGGGTTCAATTTTCTCATTTGAAATTTCATAAATAAAAAGAAAATTTCTTCAAACATTTTTTTGAGAGGATTAATATTCAACAGCATAGCGAATTGCTGTAAGAGAAAACAAAAATTTTAAGTTCATTAGAAACACATTCATTCTGTGTCAGAAACCTATGCTGTGTCAACTATTTAATCACAATCCAAATTTAGAGCTGAATCCAGCTTGAATGTTGTGTCCATACTTGCCCCAACCGTTTAGGGTTCAACCTCTGCGGTCGTATAAAGCTACGCCCTGCAGAGCATCTGGTTGTGTTTTGGTTTGTTTTTCTTAAACTATAAGCAATAGGTCAACTATATTCACTACACCAATCCTAAACTACTGACACAACTACCATCTCATCATACATCACCAACACACCAAACACCATTCCTACATTACTGACACAACTACCATCTCATCATACTCTACAAACACACCTAACACCAATCCTACACTACTGACACAACTACCATCTCATCATACTCTACCAACACACTTAACACCAATCCTACACTACTGACACAACTACAATCTCATCATACTCTACCAACACACCCTACACCGATCCTACACTACTGACACAACTACCATCTCATCATACTCTACCAACACACCTACACCAATCCTACACTACTGACACAACTACAATCTCATCATACTCTACCAACACACCCAACACCAATCCTACACTACTGACACAACTACCATCTCATCATACTCCACCAACACACCTAACACTAATCCTACACTACTGACACAACTACCAAACTCATCATACTCTACAAACACACCTAACACCAATCCTACACCACTGACACAACTACCATCTCATCATACTCTACAAACACACCTAACACCAATCCTACACTACTAACACAACTACCATCTCATCATACTCTACCAACACACTTAACACCAATCCTACACTACTGACACAACTACAATCTCATCATACTCTACCAACACACCCTACACCGATCCTACACTACTGACACAACTACCATCTCATCATACTCTACCAACACACCCTACACCGATCCTACACTACTGACACAACTACCATCTCATCATACTCTACCAACACACCTAACACCAATCCTACACCACTGACACAACTACCATCTCATCATACTCTACCAACAAACCTAACACCAATCCTACACTACTGATACAACTACCATCTCGTCATACTCTACCAACACACCCAACACCAATCCTACACCACTGACACAACTACCATCTCGTCATACTCTACCAACACCGCTAACACCAATCTTACACTACTGACACAACAACAATCTCATCATACATCACCAACACACCCTACACCAATCATACACTACTGACACAACTAACATCTCATCATACGCTACCAACACACCTAACACCGATCCTACACTACTGACACAACTACCATCTCATACTCCACCAACACACGTAACACTAATCCTACACTACTGACACAACTACCATTTCATCATACTCCACCAACACATCTAACACCAATCCTACACTACTGACACAACTACCATCTCATCATACTATACCAACACACTTAACACCAATCCTACACTACTGACACAACTACCATCTCATCATACTCTACCAACACACCTAACACTATCCTACACTACTGACACTACAACCATATCATCATACTCCACCAACACACCATACACCAATCATACACTACTAACACAACTACCATTCCATCATAAAAATCAAATACTAATAATATACTACCAGCATATCAACCATCCAATCATACTCCAATTACACATCTAACACCAATAATACACTACCAGCAAATCAACCATTTAACCATACTCCAATTACACATCTAACTCCAATAATACACTACCAGCACATCAACCATCTTATCATACTTCAATTACACATCTAACTCTAATAATACACTTCCAGCACATCACCCAACTTTCATACTCCAATTACACATAATACACTACCTACATATCAACCATCTAATCATACTCCAATTACACATCTACCACCCATCTAACACAAATAATACATTACCAGCACATCAACCATCTAATCATACTCCTGTCCAATTACACATCTTAAACAGGGACTGTTTTTCTCCAGGGGCCAGCTGGGCCCCACAAATATTTATTTCAGGGGCCCCGTTGAAATTTCATTGGCCCAATCAATTTTTATACTAATAAAATTAAACAATTCCCACCAAAATTATCTCCCTTAAATTTGAACTTCCTGTGGACAATTCTAATCACATTCCACTAAACCACCTTACACCAATCATATATTATTAACAAAACTACCATCTAATTATAATGCAGCAACTAATCTTACTACCATCTAATCACATTCTACCAATATACCTTACACCAATCATACACTATTAACAAAACTACCATATAATCACATTCCACCAATACACCTTACACCAATCATACCCTATTAACAAAATTACCATCTTATCACATTCTACCAATACACCTTACACCAATCATACACTATTAACAAAACTACCATGTAATCACTTTCCACCAATACACCTTACATCAATCATACACTATTAACAAAATTACCATCTTATCACATTCTACCAATACACCTTACACCAATCATACACTATTAACAAAACTACCATCTATTCATACTCCAGCAACACATCTTTCTACCATCAAATCACATTTCACCAACATACCCTACACCAACCATACACTACTGGCACAACTACCATCTAATCACATTTCACCAATACACCTTACACCAATCATACACTTTTATCAAAACTACCATCTAATCACATTCCACCAACACACCCTACACCAATCATACACTTTTATCAAAACTACCATCTAATCACATTTCACCAACATACCCTACACCAACCATACACTACTGGCACAACTACCATCTAATCACATTTCACCAATACACCTTACACCAATCATACACTACGAACAAAACTACCATTTAATCACATTCCACCAACACACCCTACACCAATCATACACTTTTATCAAAACTACCATCTAATCACATTTCACCAACATACCCTACACCAACCATACACTACTGGCACAACTACCATCTGATCACATTTCACCAATACACCTTACACCAATCATACACTACTAACAAAACTACCATCTGATCATATTTCACCAATACACCTTACACCAATCATACACTGCTAACAAAACTACCATCTAATCATACTTCAGCAACACACCTAACTACCATATAATCACATTCTACCAATACACCTTACACCAATCATACACTAATAACAAAACTACCATCTAATCATACTCAAGCAACACATCTTTGTACCATCTAATCACAAAACTAATCACTGTTTACAAAACTACCATCTAATCACATACTACCAATACACCTTACACTAATCATACACTATCAAGAAAACTACCACTTAATCACATTTCACCAACACAGCCTACACCAAACATACACTTTTATTAAAACTACCATCTAATCATACTCAAGCAACACATCTTTCTACCATGTAATCACATTTCACCAACAGATCTTACACCAACCATACACTGTTTACAAAACTACCATCTAATCACATACTACCAACACACCTTACACCAATTATACACTATTAAGAAAACTATCATTTAATCACATTCCACCAACACACCCTACACCAATCATACACTTTTATTAAAACTACCATTTAATCATACTCCAGCAAGACATCTTACTACCATGTAATCACATTCCACCAACACATCTTACACCAATCATACACTATAAGCAAAACTACCATTTAAGCATACTCCAGCAACACATATTACACTACCGTCACAACTACCATCTTATCACATTTCACCAACACAGCCTACACCAATCATTCAATAATTTATTTAACAGCAAAGTCTCAAATATTATTCATTGATCTCTTTATTATGACACTTCATATTTGTTGTTAGTTTAGGTTCACTGGTTTTTATTTCAAGTATATATAGATAAGACAACATTCTGCATTGCATAGGTAAAAATAATGCAACAGTTACCTATTACTTAATGCTTTACAGTTTTTGAAATAAAAGATATATATGTGTATAATTAATGAAAGATTATTTGATTGTATTTCAGGGTAAGACTCCTTATGATCTGGTAACAATAGAAAGCTATGATAATGGAGAGAGTAAAATGAAGAAGGAAGAAGTGATGGATTTCCTTAAGGTAAATAGTCTTGTCTTACTTAAAAAGATATTCACAGATTATAAGAGACAAAACAGACTTGGTACAAAGAAATTACAATAAAACAGTTGCCTGTAGTTTTCAATGTCATTGTAGTATTTGTTGTCAATTACCAATGCAAGTTGACAATTCCAAGCTTGTTGCCTAATATACATGTTGGCATATGTGAAAGACAAATGTTTAAAATCTGTGTTCTCATCTGTTGGATGTCTCTTATTTTTTGTGTCATCAGCTTGGTATATCCTAGGTATATACACTACAGTCCAGGTGGACTTTGTCATTTCCACTCGCCCACGGTGGACAAACCAATGCGGTCCACTCTCTGTCCACCGTGGGCGTGGTGCCCACCTTATTCCGTGGACATCCGTGGGCGTAGTGTCCACCCTATACAGAGGACAGCTGTGGGCGTGGTGTCCACCCTATATTGAGGACAGCCGTGGCCATACAATGCCCACAGTATACAGTGGAAAGAAGTGTGCACAATTCTGGATATAACTCGTGATTTTCGGATACGTTAGAAGCTTTTTAAGGGGTTTATTCCAATATAATCTTTTTGTATAGTTGTTTGCAATATTTCATGCACTTTTCATCTCTGCAAGAGATTTTTAAGGGTCATAACCTTTACCTTCACCGAATGAATCAACTTTGCCAACCAGGGATAATTCCAGGTGTTTTCAAATGGGTCCCTTGAACATCAAATTGGTTATTTTCATCCCAATTGGGAATTTTGTATGCATACAATCTAAGACGAAATAATTTCTTTTTCCTGTAAAAACGGAAAATATATATTTTAAAGTTTCAACATGTACACTGATTGAAGAAGTTATTGGATTCAGACCAGGGAAGTTGTAATACATGATCATCATTGCACATGATGTACTATCATCTTAACTTTGGTAAATGAGGCCTATTACAAAAACATATATACCAGGTAACATAAACCTATGGCAAGCAGTTTGGCTATTTATTCGAATTTCAAATTATCTCATAATATATAAGATATATTATATCATATATAAGATTTATATAAGATATCTTTTATAATATATAAGATATCTCATTCAATATATGAGATAACTTATATTAGATCATTTTTAAAAGCTATCTTATATATTATATCATATATTATATGATATGTCTTATATTATATGAGATATCATACATATTTAATAAGATAAACTTTATTAGATATCTTATTTACTTCATAAGATATCTTATATACTTTATGAGATATCTTATATACTTTATAAGATATCTTATAAACTTTATTAGATATCTTATATACTTTATACTTAGATGTCTTATATACAAGTAATAAGATATATTATATACTTATAAGATATCTTATATACTTAAAAAGATATCTTATATACTCTATAAGATATCTTATAAAGTATATAAGATATCTTATAAAGTATATAAGATATCTTATAAAGTATATAAGATATCTTATAGAGTATATTTATACGATATGTGATATACTTTAAAAGTTATCTTATATACTTTATACTTAGATATCTTATATACTTTATAAGTTATCTTCTGAAGTTTATAAGATATCTCATAAAAACTATGAAATATCTAATATTTTTATAAAAGATATCTTGTATAGTTTATTGGATATCATATTAAGATATCTCAAATAATCTTTTTTATTAGATATCTTATATAATAAAAAAGATATTTAATATCGATTATAAGATATTTTACATAGTATATAAGATATCTTATAAATATACTTTATATAAGATTTCTTACATAGTTTATCAGATATGGACCATAATTTGGTATTCAGCCTTTGGTTTCTTTTTGTATCCTTTTTTATAAGTTCTAAAATTTTAACTTTTATTTTGTGGGTTGTGTTGGTGTTAGAATAGTATGAATGGAACAATTGAGTTTTTCGAGAAAAAATTAATACATTTTGATTCACCGTTTACGTGACATGAAACCAAACAGGAAACCAATCTTTATTTTCTTTATTTTGCACAATATAATTCAAAAGGCATAAATAAACACCATTACTAGTGTTACTTGCTTCATATTAATATTTAAAATCTATTTTCAATGTTATATTCAAAGTTTTTTTAAACCTGACAGGAAACCATAAGAAACCGAAAGCATTTTTTTAGTTTTATTTTATTGCAAAATCTGCTTATAATAATCTGAACAGTATACTTTTTCTTAAAATCCATCTTAAATGTAACAGTATTATAAAACTCCTAAATATGTGCTTGTTTTGAAAACAATTAGTACAATTTATTCAGAATTTTCCATATTTTCTCCATTGATACAGGATACCATAATCGTTGTATCTTGATGTTTAAGCAAAAAAAATGTATTTATATTTGGTTTTGATATTCCAGTTATATACAATTTATTCCAAATCATTGGCAATGTAACATTCTTCAAATCCAGTAAAGAAAAAAACTTTTAACTTGGAATTAAAATCTTTAAAATAGGCACAATGTGATACTTGTGACCTGTACACCATCTACATGGTTTCCACATTTTAACCTACTTTAGTGGGCTAAAATCAATAAAGTACTTCCTTTCAAGTCATGCATGGTGAAAGTTTACTTCTCCTTTGACAAGTTTATTGCGTTTCTGATAAGTGTTTGCAGAACATGAATAAAAAATATTAATTAAAAACTGTGACAGGATTCCAACTTTGTACATTCTAAGTGTAACGGTATATTAACATGTATTTGTTATCAAATTATATTTATTCACCTAAAATATCCAGTAATATTTACTGCTGAAGTTAAATCAATCCAACGAGCATTGGTACAATGATAAGAGACGTAATTCGATTGATTTTTCCAAGGACTCTTCACGTCATTATCGGGAAACGAAGTGTGTTCTAACGTCTGTCAAATATGAAATCGATTTTGTCAAGTCATTGGGCATTTATTTTCACACAGGATCGTATGTAACATTATGCACATAGGAAAAATAACAGACCACCGGCGCCATCTCTTTGACAATTGTATTTTCCTCTTTTAAACAAGACGAAACAAGTCTACAGATTATGTTTGCTAACATACCGTTGGAAACAAAAACAATGTTTAGACCTAGTATTTCGTACATCCGGCCGTAATGGCGTTATCATTTGTTAGTCACATGTTTCACGTATGACCGGAAATGGTTAGAACTTAAGGACAAAAACAATTTTAATAAATAACTGGACTTCTGTTTCGTGTGAAATGTAACGCATAACGACAACGTAATTTTCTTACTTAATTATTACGAAGATCAAAACAAGAATGTAAATCATCTCGGATTTACCTGTTTGAACATCTCGCGAGAGTTCATATTAATTTTGCATATTGTTTTTAAGAATTCTATTACAACAAAGCAGATTACATCATCTAAAAATTGCGTTACGAAATCGGACTCAAAAATCACGCCACTGTTCTTACATCTGCTACATAAATACTTATAGTTCTCGGCGTTTTCTTCTCACTTTTCTTATTGGTCGATGTTCTTTGTTATTTGAAAGCAAAAGTTACGAATTTGCCGGTGGCGATTATCTATAAATCAGTCAGCGTTATGCTCTTCGAAAGCAATAAGTAACGCGAGAAACGACACATAAATACGGTTGAAGAATCTTTGCAATTCGTATATTTTAATTTTTTTTCTAGGGAAGAGTAGCATACACTTGTATGTTGATAAACATAACGGTATCTTTAGATGTAGTTGCAACTTTTCTTACAGTAATTCACATTTTATCACTTTTCTTTAGTTATAGGAAACGGAGCCCAATAGCAAATTATGGTCCATATATCACATAGTTTATAAGATAGCTTATATAATTTATAAGATATCTGATAAAGAAAATTATGAGATATCTTATAAACTATATAAGATATCGTATAAACTATATAAGATATCTTATACACTATATAAGATATCTTATACACTATATAAGATATCTTATAAACTATATAAGATATCTTATACACTATATAAGATATCTTATACACTATATAATATATCTTATAAACTATATAAGATATCTTATAAACTATATAAGATATATCTTATAAACTATATAAGTCTAACGATATCTCATTAATTTTGTAAGATATCTCATGAACTATATAAGATATCTTATAAACTTTATAAGATATCTTACAAACTATATAAGAAATATAATGGACTATTATATAAGATATCTTATAAAGTTTCAAATTGGATTAAATAGCAAAACGGCTTGCCATACTAATCACTGAAAAAAATCATCCATTGGGTATTTTTTCAACAGATCATCTCTATAAACTCACCTTGATTCAAATGGATTTCAAATTGAACTGGCCAATATTGTTGAATTGAAATTACATAACCGAATCTGCTGGGCAGTTCGCTTTTACGAGGTCGGCGCCCAAATTTTTTTTCTTCAATGTATCAGAATTTGAATTTGCTCTTTGCCGAGGTCTGGTTTGACACCCATTTTGTCCAAAAAAAATGTTTTTGATCAACCTGCTGAGCAATCTTTTTTTAAGAGATAAATTACGATCATAACATTTTAATCAATTGAATCCGGCGGCTACATTTTGACGACAAACGATGACAAAATATAGTTGCCGTAATCGGTGACGGAAACTTTCACGGAAAAAACATTTATTTTTTTATTTTCCTGAATTGGGAATTTATATTCACAAACATTTTTGGGGGCCGCTGGCTGTCTTAAGGGCCGCTAAGCGGCCCTAAACTGTATAGTGGAATCATCCCTGCCAACAGGTATTAATAAAATTGACAAGTTTGTGGAATGTGGAAGGTTACCGAAGGAGATTTCGCTTTATTTTTTTAATCATTAGAGATACAGATTCTCGCTCGTGGATTTTCTGATTTTATCTTGCCGAGATCGGACTTTAAAATTGAAAATTAAACTGTTGGAGATATTTGTACCCACGTTACTTGAGTTTTTGATTGATAACCGGACGCATTTCGTATAATAACGTGGAAATTATCAAGTGCAAAATAACATTCCTTATCGCTCATGCATATTAATGAAAATCATTGTTAAGGAACAGTCATGTAGATAAATGATGTAAAAATGTTTTGTCGTTACAAATATATTATCCATATTAAATCAAGGATACCATTAATTTGTGTTAACCTTGCGGAAAAATATCTCAATTGGATATAGGAAGATGTGGTGTGAGTGCAAATGAGACAACTCTCCATCCAAATAACAATTTAAAAATTAAACCATTATAGGTTAAAGTACGGCCTTCAATACGGAGCCTTGGCTCACACCGAACAACAAGCTATAAAGGGCCCCAAAATTACTAGTGTAAAACCATTCAAATGAGAAAACCAACGGTCTAATCTATATAAACAAAAAGGAGGTTTTCTCAAGAAGGTTTTCAAAAAATTGCGGGAAAATTTGAATGCCTACTCAAATCCAATCTAATAGAAAAACTAAATATTTCAAAAGAATGACCACTATGCACTTCCAATGCACTATCATTAGACAACTAGTAGAATAGAATGATATACATGATATACAAAAATATAAAAATTACATATAACTGTTATACAAAAATTTGTCGTATTATGAAACCGTAGTTTACAGATTGTCACCTTATTGTAAGCAATCAGCAAAGAAACATAGATATTGAGCACTTGTACAATCAGAATATAGTGTATTTAAATGACATATCGATGCGTATTGCGATCGATGGATTTTTACGACAAAGGTCAGGCTAAGGTTACTTGCATACGGAAAATATGTCGGCGAATTGCATCCTGGAATCAAGCAATTAAAAAAAGTAATATTCTTCTAAATGTGGACAAGTTAAAGAAATTTCTTCAGAAAAAAGTATACGACAGTACATATGTTTTCGAATGAAAACTATACTTATACATTAATGTTATAGTTATAAAAAAACATATGCATCATTTTTTTTTTAATTTGAGGTTTCATATGACTTTAATATAATATATAACAACAAACTAGAGTATACTGATTAACAATATAATAGTTGTTAAGGTGAGGTTGAATTCCTGGTCATTTATTCATCATCCACACAGGAACTTGTCTCCAGAAAACATGTGTCTGTGAAGTGTACCTTAACCTAACTTTAGGGTATAGAGATGCAATTTTTTTTCTGATACAAGTGCTTGTGACCATTCAAAATAATTTGTAAACATCCGATGTTTAGTCAATACATTGATTTATTTTAAGATTACTGAATGCTTGATTTCATCGTCTGTTTAAAGACAAAAACGGATATGGATAGTAAAAGGCACTGGAGAAAAAAATGTATTTTTATTGAAATAAAACCTTTTGACAAGAAGCTCGAAGACAAACTTTGCATAATTCTTTCAACATGAGGTTTCCCGCACACGGCACTTGAGATTTGTTTCAATTTTATACGACCGCAAAATTTGAAAATTTTTGGTCGTATGTTTAGTGTTGTTCCGATGACCGGAATAAGTCGGAAATCAGTTGGTTGGGCCTGGCGATGTCGATAATCGATTGGGATTTTGTTTAATCGATTGTCGTTAAAGTTTCCAGCTTTTAGCTTATCAACTTCCGGTCCGTTTGCGGTTTGCCTATTATATGCGCAGTCAAACAAATTATAACAAAAAATATCAGTCAATGACAATGATAATTTCAAACATCCTATAATTAAAGACTTAACCAATTTCCTTCTTTATAAACGTGACAAAAGCATTGACTATAAATATTTGCAGATTGATGGAATGTTATTTAAAATTAATAACTTTGTATGAAATACTTTCTTTCAAATCCAGTACTTGTTACTTGAGAGTGTACATAAAATAATCGCGATTTTAGATAAAATATTTTCTTTGCTTCATTAAAACGTGTTGCAAATTGCCTTTTATTTCCGAAATTTGTCTGCCATTAAAAAATATAAGAATCACGAATCGGATACGGTTCAACTTTGTAATAATTCTGCATTCTTGCAACTTTAAATCTCAGACGCAGGAATGACACAATTGACAGAAAAAAGATGACCACAAAAGTGAAAACAAGCGTTCTACACGAATTAACAGACATTTGCTTAATCCGCTTTGTTTACTGTATATTATATTATAATGCAAATGCATTGCTTTATTTTTTCTGTTAATTTAAAATTTCTTAAAGTTAAAAACTTCATATATCTTTTCTTAATTAGAAGCATTCAAATGTTTATACAGCTATGTTATATTGAAATTGTATTGTGAAATTTAGAAATGTTAGTGTCACTGTTCGTAATTAATGTTGTAATTATGAGATAAAATATGTTCAATATGAATCTTGACTCTTATTAATTCATTGTTCTAACTGCTAAATAAATAGTTATCAAAGGTACCAGGATTATGATTTAGCATGCCAGAATATGAAAAGGAAACAAAAGATCAAATAGGAATATATAAACTCTGCAATGATATGGAATATACACATTAGACATGTACAATGAGACTAAATGCATGATTTCATTTAAAAAAAGGGAAAGCTATTATGATGCGATTATAACCGATAGTTGGTTGGTTGCTGTCAATCGATTGTAATAGATAATTGGTTGGTAATTTCAACCGATTATCCAACACTATGTATGTTGCTATCACATTGGCGTCGTCGTCGTTGTTGTCGTCGTCGTCGTCCGAATACTTTTAGTTTTCGCACTCTAACTTTAGTAAAAGTGAATAGAAATCTATGAAATTTTAAAACAAGGATTATGACCACAAAAGGAAGGTTGGTATTGATTTTGGGAGTTTTGGTCCCAACATTTTAGGAATTAGGGGCCAAAAAGGGCCCAAATAAGCATTTTCTTGGTTTTCGCACTATAACTTTAGTTTAAGTTAATAGAAATCTATGAAATTTTGACACAAGGTTTATGACCACAAAAGAAAGGTTGGGATTGATTTTGGAAGTTTTGTTTTCAACAGTTTAGGAATTAGGGGCCAAAAAAGGGCCCAAATAAGCATTATTCTTTGTTTTCACACAATAACTTTAGTTTAAGAAAATAGAAATCTATGAAATTTAAACACAAGGTTTATGACCATAAAAGGAAGGTTGGTATTGATTTGGGGAGTTTTGGTCCCAACAGTTAAGGAATAAGAGGGCCCAAAGGGTCCAAAATTAAACTGTGTTTGATTTCATCAAAATTGAATAATTGGGGTTCTTTGATATGCCGAATCTAACTGTGTATATAGATTCTTAACTTTTGGTCCCGTTTTCAAATTGGTCTACATTAAGGTTCAAAGGGTCCAAAATAAAACTTAGTTTGATTTTGACAAGAAATGAATCGGTTGGGTTCTTTGATATGCTGAATCTAAAAATGTACTAAGTTTCTTGATTATTGGCCCAGTTTTCAAGTTGGTCCAAATCGGGGTCCAAAATTAAACTTTGTTTGATTTCATCAAAAATTGAATAAATGGGGTTCTTTGATACACCAAATCTAACTGTGTATGTAGATTCTTCATTTTTGGTCCTGTTTTCAAATTGGTCTACATTAAAGTCCAAAGGGTCCAAAATTAAACTCTTGGGGTTCTTTGATATGCTGAGTCCAAACATGTACTTAGATTTTTAGCTCACCTGGCCTAAAAGGCCATGTGAGCTTTTCTTATCACTTGGCGTCCGTCGTCGTCGTCGTCGTCGTCGTCGTCGTCGTCGTCGTCTGTCGTCGTTAACAATTTTTCAAACATCTTCTCCTCTGAAACTACTGAATGGATTTGGATGAAACTTAATATGATTGTTCCTTAGAGTATCCTGCACAAAGTGTGTGCTTCGATTTTTGATCCGTCAAAAAACATGGCCGCCGTTACTTAAAATAGAACATAGGGGTCAAATGCAGTTTTTGGCTTATATCTCAAAAACGAAAGCATTTAGAGCAAATCTGACAAGGGGTAAACATGTTCATTAGGTCAGGATCTATAAGCCCTGAAATTTTCAGATGAATCAAACAAACCGTTGTTGGGTTGCTGCCACTTAATTGGTAATTTCAAGGAAATTTTGCAGTTTTTGGTCATTATCTTGAATATTATTATAGATAAAGATAAACTGTAAACAGCAAAAATGATCAGCAAAGTAAGATCTAAAAATAAGTTGATATGACCAAAATTGTCAATTGACCCCTTAAGGGGTTATTGTCCTTTAATGACAATTTTTCACAATTTGTTCATCATATTTGCTAACTTTAAAAAATCTTCTCCTCTGAAACTACTGAATGGATTTGGATGAAACTTAGCATGATTGTTTCTTAGATTATCCTGCACAAAGTGTGTGCTTCGATTTTTGATCCGTCAAAAAACATGGCCGCCGTTACTTAAAATAGAACATAGGGGTCAAATGCAGTTTTTGGCTTATATCTCAAAAACCAAAGCATTTAGAGCAAATCTGACAAGGGGTAAAATATTCATTAGGTCAAGATCTATAAGCCCTGAAATTTTCAGATGAATCAAACAAACTATTGTAGGGTTGCTGCCACTTAATTGGTAATTTCAAGGAAATTTTGCAGTTTTTGGTCATTATCTTGAATATTATTATAGATAAAGATAATCTGTAAACAGCAAAAATGACCAGCAAAGTAAGATCTACAAATAAGTTAATATGACAATTTTTCACAATTTGTTCATCATATTTGCTAACTTTAAAAAATCTTCTCCTCTGAAACTACTGAATGGATTTGGATGAAACTTAGCATGATTGTTTCTTAGATTATCCTTCACAAAGTGTGTGCTTCGATTTTTGATCCATCAAAAAACAATTTTTGATCCATCAAAAAACATGGCCGCCATTACTTAAAATAGAACATAGGGGTCAAATGCAGTTTTTGGCTTATATCTCAAAAATGAAAGCATTTAGAGCAAATCTGAGATGGGATAAAAATGTTCATTAGGTCAATATCTATCAGCCCTGAAATTTTCAGATGAATCAAACAACCCATTGTTGGGTTGCTGTCACTTAATGGGTAATTTTAAGGAAATTTTGCAGTATTGGTCATTATCTTGAATATTATTATAGATACAGATAAACTGTTAATAGCAAAAATGTTAAGCAAAGTAAGATCTAGAAATAAGTCAATTTGACCAAAATTGTCAATTGACCTCTTATGGAGTTATTGACCTTTAAAGACTTTTTTCACAATTTGATCATCATGTTGACTTACTTTAAAAAATCTTCTCCTTTGAAACTGCTGTATCAATTTCAGCCAAACTTAGGCTAAATGAGTTTCAGAGTATCTAGTATAAATTTTATATTTCATTTCCTTGTATGTCAAGAAACATAGCTCCTATGGCTAAAATAGAACATAGGAGAACATGATTTTTTTTTGCTTTTGAAGAAAATAGGACGATTCAAAGAACATTTGAATAAATTGAAAAGCCAAAATAATCATTGATGAGAGATTAAACCAAAAAAATTCAGGTGAGCGATTCAGGCTCTTGAGAGCCTCTTGTTTATTATGGGCCCAGTTTTCAAGTTGGTCCAAATCAGGATCTAAAATTATTATATTAAGTATTGTGCAATGGCAAGTCTTTTCAATTGCACAGTATTGCGCAATGGCAAGAAATATCTAATTGCACAATATTGTGAAATAACAATTTTTTTTTTAATTAGAGTTATCTTTCTTTGTCCAGAATAGTAAGCAAGAAATATCTAATTGCACAAAATTGTGTAATAGCAATATTTTTTTTAATTGGAGTTATTTTTCTTTGTCTAGAATCAACTCAAATCTTTGTTATACAATATACAATGTATATTCACTTTTTACTACCTACTGATAAATTAAAATAATCTTTACCATTCAGTGATAACAAGCAGTTTTTTTACATCTTAATATTTTATGATGTATTTAAATGAGTAGTTATTGTTGCAAACTCCATAAGAAGTTTTAATTGAGATTAGTTTTGGAATAAGGGAAAGGGGGGTGTGATTAAAAAAATTGTTTTTTTTTTAAATTTCATAAATAAAAAGAAAACTTCTTCAAACATTTTTTTGAGAGGATTAATATTCAACAGCATAGTGAATTGCTCTAAGAGAAAACAAAAATTTTAAGTTCATTAGAACACATTCATTCTGTGTCAGAAACCTATGCTGTGTCAACTATTTAATCACAATCCAAATTTAGAGCTGAATCAAGCTTGAATGTTGTGTCCATACTTGCCCCAACCGTTCAGGGTTCAACCTCTGCGGTCGTAAAAAGCTACGCCCTGCGGAGCATCTGGTTATTCAATTGCAACCTTTTGATAAGAAGCTTGAAGACAAACTTTGCATAATTCTTTCAACATGAGGTTTCCCGCACACAGCACTTGAGATATGTTTCATTTTTTATTCAATTGCAACCTTTTGATAAGAAGTTCGAAAAGATACTTTCCAAAATCCAATCGACATACATTTTACGTTCCCCGTAAGAGCCTTAAGCATTTCCAGCCAATCTGACCTCGTCTAGTCAGCAATCTATTGTAGAATGATGTCAATTCTTGGTTATAACAATTTTAATTTTAACATGAATGATTGATGTCAAGTTCGTTTTACGATTTAAAAATGTGCAATAATATTTTATCAAATGATTTTAAATCAATTTTACGGATTTACGTGCATAAAACCTGGAACGGTAGTGTGTATTGGACATTCTCACTAAAAACTCACATGTTTAATGCTTATGCATCCTTGTAAGAAATAATGATTGGAAAAAATGACTAATGTCTAATGTCTACTGTAATATATTTCAGAAAAAATAAAATTATATTCTTAAATACTAATGTTATGCTGAGGAAGACTTTTGTTGATAACTTTTATGAACACTTGTTAACTTATGTTAGAAATAATATTTTTTATTTTTTATCACTATTTGTAATTTATGTTGACAAACTTAATATTGTATAGATCTTGTATAGTATTTGTCATTTATACTGGATAAACATTGAAAAGAGAATTTGAGGTAAACGTGTCAATGCGATTGCTTTAACATACCAGATAGATAAATAATAAGAAATAAAAATGAAAGTATGAATTTGTACATGTACATCCATGATAGATCCAACACACAAGAACACAAATCCTGATGGCATACAAGGGCGAATCCAGCCATTTTTACTTTGCTCTTTGCATGTTAAGAACCCTTGCAACAACTCTTTGAGTGGTCCTTAGGTGCCTGGTGGCCTGTTGCAAGGCAAAATTTCTGTCCCTATCCAATATACCCTAATTTTCCCGTGACAGTCCAAATTTCCCCGACCATCATCCTGAATGGCCTCTACTATGACAAGACCTACCTATTGTTTATTGTTTACTTGTTCTCGTCCTGAACATGCATGCAATATTTGCCACTGGACGTTAAGCAACCAACAATCAATCAACCAGCCATTTTTAAAAGGGTCCCAACTAAGAATAACAGGGAAAGGGGTTCAACTATATTTCCCCATTCATATGCATTGATCCTCCAAACAAAGGAGGTTGCAACCTCCGGATCCCACCCAACTGGATCCGCCACTGGCATACAAAGGTCAACATACGGTCTTCAATCAATTATTTCTATGTGTTTACACAGTATGTTTACTTGGACATAAACAATCAAATCTCAATGTAAATTTAAAATTTGGAGTCTATTATCCATGTAGTTGTTGCAGTCATTATTGTTTTTTTTGTTTATCTTGTTTTTTCAATAAGCATAATGTTTTTATAGATGCTAATTTATGATGTCAGGACAGTTCATATCTATCTATGAGGTATTGGATTTGCTAAAACCCATCTCTATATGGTATCCGGTCTGAAGGCAGATATTCATTTTTGAAGATCATGCAGAGAGGACTTTATTATCCTAATCGCTATCAGTATTTCTTTTCTATACATGAACAACTGCTCCAATGTTTGCTTTTTTTCTTTCTTTTTTATGCTAAGATACCTCCTTAACAGTTGATACAAAAAAAAAACTAGATTTATGGCATGAATATAGTTTTAATGAAAAGGTTACACAAGATGCATATATACACATTATATATAATCTCGGTAAAATATCATATATTCATCTGAGAAAACAATATATATATATAGAATAGAATTTGAATCTAATATTTACTGAGTCATTTCTTTCAATAGGATTCCTCATACATGTAGTTGACAAATACTAGTATACAAGAAACCATAAGCATGATAAGAAGAAACAATTCTGCTATTATATAAGTCTATACAAAAAGGACATATACAATTATACAATATTTACATAACGGTTACAGATATTCATAACTAAAAATTTTGAATATGAGAACATTATGCAAGATCATAGATGTACTTCACGAAAGAAGTGATTCATAAAAAAATATATACACTTTGTACATTACAGCAATTGATCACACAATTTTAAAGGTGTACGATAAGAACGTAGATGTAAGAAATACATTTAAATATGATTTGCATCACTGTTTATAGTGTTCAGTGGCGTTGTGAGCATCCTATGAGGAGATCTTTTAACAGCAGGCCTTCTCAAACTCTCATTTACCTTCTGAATTATCGTATCTCGAAAGTAGTCCTCCTTTTGACACTCAGGATAAAACATGGTAGTGTAATGGCTTACTGCCGTCTTTACCCCCTTTTTCCGTTGACACCCCCTCCGTTCCAGTTATATAGTGTCTTAGGTTCTCTGTACCAAAAAGGTGTGGTTTCAATGTTCTTATAACAAGTGCGGCGAAGTTTCTGGCAGATTGTGACTTCCCTTTCAGCATTTACAACCTGTCTTGGTCAATTTCCATTCCAGCTGGATGGGCAATGGTATGTGTTGCTTCACTTCCATCGTCACTGTCTACTGGTGGTGCAGACCAGGGTGTCTTCTGCCTTCTTCCTCTCCTAGGCTCTTCATGGTGAATGTCATGTTTTACTCAAGAGACCTTAGTCTGTTTGATGTTTAACCGTGTGACTCCTCTCAAGATAGTGTCAAGTACATGAAACACCTGTGGTCATCAGGAAAGATCGTTCGATGGTTAACTGATGGTGTTGCTGGTGATGGTGGTTGTGGTGCATACTGAACTATTAGTTCGGTCAAGAAAGACAACTCGTACTAAAAAAGGGGAGGTAACTCAATTTTCTTATCAAGGGAAACAAGTTTATCTGTATTTCCGAGGAGGCTGTTGATTTTTGCACGCCAACTTGTGTACATAAATAATTTTAAAATATCGGATCACAACGGGTTTTGAATGTTTGATGGTCGATGTCCACGCTTAATTCCAATAGTATAATAATTTGTCATCTTAATAGAAAACCGAGTTTAGAATCAAATTAGGATTATTACGGTTTATATATAATAATTTCAATTAGTTTCTATTATACGAGATGCGTAATTATTGTGTAACATAATTCTTTCTTATCTTTGAACAATTTTCTAAACATGCAAATTTTGTTAAGAAAATGAAAAGTATTTGATTTTATAAGACAAAAAAAAGACAAAAGAAGAAATGAATCTGCCCACCTAAAACATTGTATTTTGCAATGTCTGGTAGAAGGACTTAGTAAATATATTTTGAATCTCATACAGACAATGCATTACATCGGTACAGAGAAAAATTCTAAACTCATATTAACTCAATTTAACTATTTACGAATTTGGTGAAAAGTTAGTTTCTTTTTTCATCTTTGAACAGCAAGATGGCGAAATGCATCTATAAAATCTATTAATTTTTGCAAGTTTAAAATAGAGAATGATTTAAAACAAAATCGATTTCACTTCTTCGATATATGAGGTGAAAAGTGAACCATAATTATTTCTGATGGGATTTCATGCTATTGGTCTCAGTTGAAAAAAACGTCAACCTATTAACATAACATACATTTGGTCAATGAAAAAAATTCAAACATCATGTCAGTTTCACAGTTCCATTTTTTTTGTCGAATAAAGAGTTTTTTTAAAATGTGATTTGTCCGTTCTTCAAGCAAGACAGTTGTTTTAACTATGGACACTTAATAAAAGATTGACTTATAAGTCTACATTGTCTTTCTTAAGTTTATAATGAGGAACATGTGTGTAAAGGGAAGAAAAGTCAATTTGTACTCCTGACAGAAGCTACAAAATGTATGTTTATTTTATCTCACTTAGGCCTTTTTGAGCTCACCTGGCCCGAAGGGCCAAGTGAGCTTTTCCTATCACTTGGCGTCCGTCGTCGTCGTCCGTCGTCCGTCGTCGTCGTCGTCCGTCGTCGTCGTCGTCCGTCGTCGTTAGCTTTTAGAAAAATCTTCTCCTCTGAAACTACTGGGCCAAATTAAACCAAACTTGGCCACAATCATAATTGGAGTATCTAGTTTAAAAAATGTGTGGCGTGACCCGGTCAACAAACCAAGATGGCCGCCACGGCTAAAAATAGAACATAGGGGTAAAATGCAGTTTTTGGCTTATAACTCAAAAACCAAAGCATTAAGAGCAAATCTGACATGGAGTTTAATTGTTTATCAGGTCAAGATCTATCTGCCCTGAAATTTTCAGACGAATCAGACAACCCTTTGTTGGGTTGCTGCCCCTGAATTGGTAATTTTAAGGAAATTTTGCTGTTTTTGGTTATTATCTTGAATATTATTATAGATAGAGATAAACTGTAAACAGCAATAATGTTCATCAAAGTAAGATTAACAAATAAGTCAACATGACCGAAATGGTCAGTTGACCCCTTTAGGAGTTATTGCCCTTTATAGTCAATTTTTTACCATTTTTCGTAAATCTAAGTTATCTTTTACAAAAATCTTCTCCTCTGAAACTTTTGGGCCAAATTAATCCAAACTTGGCCACAATCATTATTGGGGTATCTAGTTTAAAAAATGTGTGGCGTGAATCGGTCAACCAACCAAGATGGCCGCCATGGCTAAAAATAGAACATAGGGGTAAAATGCAGTTTTTGGCTTATAACTCAAAAACCAAAACATTTAGAGCAAATCTGACAGGGGTTTAATTGTTTATCAGGTCAAGATCTATCTGCCCTGATATTTTCAGACGAATCGGACAACCCTTTGTTGGGTTGCTGCCCCTGAATTGGTAATTTTAAGGAAATTTTGCTGTTTTTTGTTATTATCTTGAATATTATTATAGATAGAGATAAACTGTAAACATCAATAATGTTCAGCAAAGTAGGATTGACAAATAAGTCAACATAACCAAAATGGTCAATTGACCCCCTAAGGAGTAATTGTCCTTTATAGTCAATTTTTAACACTTTTCATAAAATTGGTAAATTTTTATTAACATTTTCCACTGAAACTACTGGGCCAAGTTCATAATAGATAGAGATAATTGTAAGCAGCAAGACAGTTTATTACAGTAAGATATACAAACACATCACCATCACCAAAACACAATTGTGTCATGAATCCATCTGCTTCCTTTGTTTAATATTCACATAAACCAAGGTGAGCGACACAGGCTTTTAAGAGCCTCTAGTTTTATTTTATCTTTTAAATTACATTATAATATTGCATAAAGTATAGTAGATTCTAAAGAGAGATCCAATTTTTATAATCAAAACCAATCACTGTTTAAATATTGCAATTCTGGACATAATTTCATTATATTGTTTGTTATATTGGTCTCTTACAACATCTACTACTAGGGACACAAATTCGGCCCTGTTGACTTGTTTGGTTAAACTCTTCCTGGTTTCAAATATTAATATAACTTGATTTTCATGGTAAAACCTTTTAAAAGGTTGCATACATGTATCTTTTATTTGACACAATAGATGTAAACCTCCATGCTGCGAGATTTTATGATTTTACTCGTTGTGTATTCAAGTAATAACAATCCATTGTGTGATTTTTAAGAATTAAACTTTTCCAAATATATTACAGTTTTGGGTATTTTTTTAATTTATTTTCATATTCGTTTTAATGATTATTTCATAATAATGTTCATTTCTAAAGGAATACATGTAACGGATCTCATCTATGACTAAGTATTTAGTAAACACGGGGTATTTTCCAAGATACAAGTAGCTAACTTAGCCAAATCAAAAACTCGTCAAAGATAAAACTCTGAAAGTGTTCAACTTGAAATGATAAGAAAAGTGTGAAAAATTAATAATATTTATACACGCATCACTCCCTGTAGAGAACAATCAAAGATACTTGAATCACACACATCAATATTGGTATCCCGGTGTGTGTAGGTATATGCAGTACATGTAGTTGTTAAAAAGATAATTAGGAAATATTTCTGTTAAAACATTTTCAAACGTTATCATACTACTGAGTATTGGGATGTTTAATATGTGGGGTTCTTTTCAGAGAAGATTAATCATTATTGTTAGAACAGAGTTAGCTTACAGTTATGGAAAAATTATGAAATAATAATTATTGAAATTTTAATAATTTAAAAAATCATGCCATTTTTTCTGTTAAAAAATATAACTGGTGCAGCCAAAGAACCTTATCCAATTGATGTTTATGCATGGTCACGATATATGCAATAACGATTAAGCTTATTCTTTTATTCAATTAAAATCCGAAGGAGGATTTTAATTTCGATATGCATCCGTTACACCAGTCTTATGTCAAAGTTTTTCTCGGAAGCTTCCAGCAAATTTATTTTTGTCATTGTAATGAAAAATATATTGAGATTGTTAATTGTTGGAAGTTCACTTTTCAACATAATGATTTCTTTGTATACTTTATCCTTTATCATGATTGAAAAGGGGAAAATACACAAAAAACGTATACCTTGTGTATTGCAAGTATTTCTACTTTAATGTCACATATAGAGTAAACATGGATATCTTCAAAATTATATTGTATATCAGAATCTTAAAAGATAAAATCATACTAATTCATAAAAGTATAAGTTTTTTTCCGATCGATGACTTCGTATCAAAAGCATGTAAAACTCTCTTTTCCATGACAATTTTCAATTTTCAACCATAAAAAGACGGGAGAATTACAGAAGTTAATTTTTAGACAAAAATACCATTCTATTTCCCTGTCTTTGGAGATGATTAAAATATCCATGCGAAAATAAGAAAATAACAAATACTATTTGTTATTGAAGCAAACAGATGTCAGGGGTTCGCAAATCAATTCCTTCTCTGTATACATTAAAAGGGCTACTTTGCTATTTATGGTAGTAAATTTTCAATCAAAAGTGACGGATGTTTAAAATATCTTATTTTCATAAAATTTAGATCATTAAACAGTTCAAACCTTAAAGAAACTATATTTAACCACGCGAAGAAGAAATTCAAATGTTAACATAAAGTAATACAGGTATAAAAACTATTTGCCCATAGAAATCTATTGTAAAAGTAATCGCTGTATATGGACAATTACTAGCGCATGCACATTAAAGACCGAACGAATTCTTGTACATGGATTGTAAGTGAGGTTTTTGGTGCACTATTATTTGTGGTGATGTTGGGGGTGATTGTGGCCTTGGTCTTGATGTGGAACTTGTTGTCGGTCCAGAGATTGTTGGTCTAGAGGTGGAATTTGTTGTCGGCCCTGAGGTTGTTGGTCTAGAGGTGGAATTTGTTGTCAGCCCTGAGGTTGTTGGTTTAGAGGTGGAATTTGTTGTCAGCCCTGAGGTTGTTGGTCTAGAGGTGAAATTTGTAGGTCCTGGGGATACAGTAGTTGGTCCCAGTATTGATGATTGTGGTGTAGTTGGAGGCATTGCCCTTGAAAAAACTTTGGCTACTTTAAATATAATAAAGTTTTATTTCGATTGTTTTTTACAATGCCAACGTTAAACAAATTATATCCACCTGTATTTTTTGGGATAAATGGTGAAGAGGTTGAGAAAATAAATATTCACTGTCATCTTGGGATAACATTTCAGTCAACAGCTTCATGGCACACACATATTGATATTATTTATAAAAAAAGCATGCTCTCGTCTTTCTGTGCTTCGTCAAGTTAAGCACTTATTAGATAGGTGTTCACTTAAACGTATTTATTATGCTTTTATTATTAATATTGCTATTTTTAAATATGTTCAGAAATATATCAGTGACACTCAACGTTTTGTTTGAAACTTACTTAATTTTTGTTTCATCTAGTTTTATTTTTTATTTTTTTCTACACTCCAACATTAAATCATTTATTCCACTAAGCAAGCTTAGTGTCTCCTTCAAGCCATATATATATATATTTCTAATGACTTATAAAGGATATTTGCATGTTTCAAGGTACTTTAAATAACTGATGATTAATTGCCTATATATTTAAATATACTTTGCATTTATTAAGTAACACTGTTAACATATTTTGCTTGTGTGTGCTCACAAGTAGCATGCATGTTCCACTAAACTGCATTATTTTAAATACAGTTGTTGTAATTGAATTATACCTTGTACATGTATTATGGAGAGAGCTTTTATAGGCTGTGCCTGTTGCTCAATCCTTATTTTCATATGAATCGGAGTTCCTCCAGACACTTGTCAAAAACAAGAGGATCAAAGAAGCCAGATTATTTAATTTCACTTTCAGATATATTGATGATGTTCTTTCCTTAAACAATCTGAATTTTTCTGATTGGGTTCCATTAATATATCCCCCAGAACTCGAGATTAAAGAAACAACAGACACGGCTTCCTCTGCCTCATTTTTAGACTTATATCTGGAATTTGACTTACACAGTCATCTCAGTACCAGAATCTATGACAAACGAGACGATTTTAATTTCGAAATTATAAATTTCCCCACCTTAGTAGCAATATACCAACTTCACCTGCATATGGGATATATATTTCCCAACTTATTCGATATTCAAGAGCTTGCAGCTCCTACTCAGACTTTGTAAAACGTCACCAGTGTCTGAGTAGAAAGTTGATGAACCAGGGGTATGTCAAAGAACGTCTCGTCCTTTTTCTAAAAAAGTTCATCGTAAGCCTAAGGTACCAAGACCTTGTTGATAAATATTCTGTATCAACTTCTCAAATAATACACGATGGTCTTGATGTATAGATTCTGCGTACTGATGTTGTGTATCATCTTAACAACATGTTTTATTGTTCTTTTATTTGTTTTTGTTCTATTATTAAGATTACTTTTACTGTTGAATGGTTTTATGTGATATCCGTTTGACGTGGCTCGGTACTTATACATCTCGTCAATGTGTTTGTATTGGCTTTCATTTTTTGGCGATTTGTTTTGTATATGTGACTCTTTGTATTTCTTTTGTGCTTATAACGTGACTCTGTACTTTAAAAGATCAGTATGATATTTGTCTATAATATGTCATTATGATATATTTCTATTATGAATTACTATATACGTTGAACCACAAACGTCAAAATCAATCAATGGCGTAGTGGAATTAACAATTTTTGGATTCTCATAAATTCTATGTATAACTTTTGGACTAGTTTGAATCTCGGTCTATTTCTGTAATTTATTCTTACATACTTTTGATTTTTTAACCCTGTATGCGTACATTGCCTATGTAAATTTTAAAATTGTTTGTATGCACATTGAACGACAAATTTATGTGACGTTTATAATTTTTCTGACGTCAGACACTCAAATCAATCCATGTGTTCGTAGATAGATGTTTTTGTGTCCTGTTAAATTGTTCCTTTTAAAAGTTTTGGACTCTCATAAATTCTATGTATAACTTTTGGACTAGTTTGAATCTCGGTCTATTTTTGTAATTTATTCTTACATACTTTTGATTTTTTAACCCTGTATGCGTTCATTGCCTATGTAAATTTTAAAATTGTTTATAATCCTGGTACTTTTGATAACTATTTTATGCACATTGAACGACAAATTTATGTGACGTATATAATTTTTCTGACGTCATACACTCAAATCAATCCATGTGTACGTAGAAAGTAGATGTTTTTGTGTCCTGTTAAATTGTTCCTTTTAAAATTGTTACACAATGATGACTGATGTACCCATATTTTGACTATTTTATTAATTGTGACTGTTTATTTAACGCATCATGTTAATGTAACGGAATTTGATGAGACTGTTATTAAAGTGAGAGGGTTAGCGCTATAGAACCAGGTTTAATCCACCATTTTCTACATTTGAAAATGCCTGTACCAAGTCAGGAATATGACAGTTCTTGTCCATTCGTTTTTGATGCGTTTTGTTTTTTGATTTTGCCATGTGATTATGGACTTTCCAAATTGATTTTCCTCTGAGTTCAGTATTTTTGTGATTTTACTTTTTTCATATCTTAATGAATAAAATATGTTTAAAATCAAACAGATTATATACCCCTTCATTATGTGTTAAGAGAAAGAAAAAAAAAGAGCAAAACTGTTATATACTTAAAGAACAACTATCAATATTTTACCGAATACCAGTACATTTTAGTTTTGACATTGGGGTGTCACCTTTTAATTGAAAACAAAAGTCTGAGAAGTCTTCAAATAAATTTTCGCTAATTTTAAATTACTTGAATAATACTCTCTACGGGTTTATTGGTGGATCCGGGACATTTTATAATGGGTGCACTTGATGCATCAAGAGGATGCCAGTTACAGTCGTGCTTCAGATTATTTTGCCGAAAACAATTAAAGTTTGTGAGAAATATTACATGTAAATATATTATTATGAAATATACACATAACGTAAAAGTGAATGACTGGTAAACTTTATAATTTTTTTTTATTTATATATATTACCATTACTCAAAAGATAACAAAAAAACATAAATTAGTGAAACTGAATGGTTGGAGCCGGGTTATTTGGAAGGGGCATAACTCATTTTTATTGAATAAGAATATATAAAAGTTATGTATTGAACAAGACTCCCCCTGCACTCCCTATCGACTCTGGTATACGTTCTTAAATAATAATGAGCTCTTACTATGTCGTACATACAACGAACAACTATAGTTTTAATTGTGTTGCTTATTGACGGTGAATATAATTATCAAAATTAAACGAAATTGAGAAATAAATGATTTTCTATTTTGTATAAAATCCAATGACGTAAAAACCAAATATCTCTTTATTTGTACAGTATCTTTTTCTAATTAGAAATCTTTACTAAAATAAGGCGACTTTTGATGTATGCAGAAAACAGATCTAAAGCCTTAAGTTAAGCCTCTTTCAACTGATTTTTAGCTCACCTGGCTTAAAAGGCCAAGTGAGCTTTTCCCATCACTTGTCGTCCGTCGTCTGTCGTCGTCCGTCGTCTGTCGTCGTTAACTTTTACAAAAATCTTCTCCTCTGAAACTACTGGGCCAAATTAAACCAAACATGGCCACAATCATCATTAATGTATCTAGTTTAAAGTTTGTGTTTTTTGACCTGGCCAACCATCCAAGATGGCCGCCATGGCTAAAAATAGAACAAAGGGGTAAAATGCAGTTTTCGGCTTATAACTCAAAAACCAAAGCATTTAGAGCAAATCTGTCAGGGGGTAAAATTGTTTATCAGGTCAAGATCTATCTGCCCTGAAATTTTCAGATAAATCAGACAACCCATTGTTGGGTTGCTGCTCCTAAATTGGTAATTTTAAGGAAATTTTACTGTTTTTGGTTATTATCTTGAATATTATTATAGATGAAGATAACCTGTAAACAGCAATAATGTTCAGCAAAGTAAGATTTACAAATAAGTCAACATGACCAAAATGGTCAGTTGACCCCTTTAGGAGTTATTGCCCTTTTTAGTCAATTTTTAACTATTTTTCGTAAATATCCATGATCTTTTACAAAAATCTTCTCCTCTGAAACTACCGGGCCAAATTAATCCAAACTTGGCCAGAATCATCATTGATGTATCTAGTTTAAAGTTTGTGTTTTTTGACCCGGCCAACCATCTAAGATGGCCGCCATGGCTAAAAATAAAACATAGGGGTAAAATGCAGTTTTTGGCTCATAACTCAAAAACCAAAGCATTTAGAGCAAATCTGACACCCGGTAAAATTGTTTATCACATCAAGATCTATCTGCCCTGAAATTTTCAGATGAATCAGACAACCCAGTGTTGGGTTGCTGCCCCTAAATTGGTAATTTTAAGGAAATCTTACTGTTTTTGGTTATTATCTTGAATATTATTATAGATAGAGATAAACTGTAAACAGCAATAATGTTCAGCAAAGTAAAATTTACAAATAAGTCAACATGACCGAAATGGTCAGTTGACCCCATTTAGGAGTTATTGCCCTTTTTAGTAAATTTTTAACCATATTTCGTAAATCTTCGTAATCTGTTACAAAAATCTTCTCTGAAACTACTTGGCCAAAGTTAATCCAAACTTGGCCACAAACATCTTTGGGGTTTCTTGTTTAAAAAATGTGTCCAGTGACCCGGCCATCAAACAAAGATGGCCGCCATGGCTAAAAGTAGAACATAGGGGTAAAATGCAGTTTTGGCTTACAACTCAAAAACCAAAGCATTTAGAGCAAATCTGACATGAGGTTTAATGGTTTATCAGGTCAAGATCTATCTGCCCTGAAATTTTCTGATGAATCAGACAACCCATTGTTAGGTTTATTTTAAGGAAATTTTGCTGTTTTTGGTTATTATCTTGATGTTATTATAGATAGGGATAAACTGTTAACAGCAATAATAAATTAAGCAATGTCAGATTTATAAATAAGTCCAGATGACTGAAATCTCCAATTGACCCCTTAAGGAGTTATTGTCCTTTATTGTCAATTTTTAACAATTTTTTATAAAATTTGTAAAATTTCAATAACATTTTCCACTTAAACTACTGGTCCAAGTTCATTATAGATAGAGATAATTGTAAGCAGCAAGAATGTTCAGTTAAGAAAGATGTACAAACACATCACCATCACCAAAAAACAATTTTGTCATGAATCCATCTGCTTCCTTTGTTTAATATTCACATATACTAAGGTGAGCGACACAGGCTCTTTAGAGCCTCTAGTTATAGTTCTTTCTTAAGTTGTACTGTCCTAGGTACCCGTCCCTAGGATTTTCATGGCATTCCATGGAATTTCCATGGCAAAATTGTTGCCATGAAAACGATGGAGTATTGAAACGAGCTTTTTCATGGTTTTCATTAATTCCATGGCATCGAAAAAAAGACTGACAGGGATTGTATACTCAGTATTTCCATCGTTGCCATTAAATCATAAAAGGATGGAAAGCATGGCATCGATGGCACATTGCCATGATTTCCATGGAAAGTATGGCATCAATGGCAGGTTGGCATGGCCTCTATGAAAAGTATGGCATCTATGGCAGTTTGCCATGAAAATGATGGCAACAATTTCAGATTGCCATGGAAAGTGTGGCATCTATGGCATTTCCCTGGTATTCACTCACAAATGGACATGCAGACCTGCAATATTACCTTGTATAGTTCTGTATAGTTTAATAACATATTCTTGTCCTTTGTCCTTTTCAAAATAGGACACCAGGAAAGAAAATATCTGCAGGAGTTCTCATCAGATTGAATTAACCTGATTACTTTCAAAATAAAGCTTCACCGTTTAAATTTCATTGCCATATATTGCTAGCAAAATAGATCAAAAAAATAAAAACTATTAAAATTAGACGATGTTTTAATGTAAAGTTAAACATTTTGGAAATGTTCAAAGTTCATTATTGCTATCTGTGGTCTATCTTGTCTTGTGTTCCTTACTTGGCTTCGGCAGATGGTTGATGACCTGGTGGACAACTTTCCATTTCTTTCGTATGATGCCTAAAAAAAAGTTACCATATATATTAATTTTTATTCTGAAAAATATCATCTTAATACTAGTGAAATAAAACAAGAAGTTGGGGTTTTCCTTCATTTTGACATATTGACTTGATGGGCTTTTCTCATTGTTGAAGGCTGTATGGTGAACTTGAGTTGTTAATGTCTGTGTCATTTTGGTTTTGTGATAGTTGTCTCATTGGCAATCATACCATATCTTCTTTTTTATATTGAATTTACTATTTTTACCATATATCATTCAATATACAACAGAAACATCTTAAACTCGAAATCATAAGATTAAAATATGAAAAATAAGATGTTAAGTATGTTTTAAAGAGTAATTATATTTTTAGAAAAAAATCCTTGTAAAACCAAGGGCAGATAATAATAAAGAATTTTATATGACCTGTTTTGGGGATTTTTTCAATAAAATAAGACCTGTGGGCTGTAACCCCCCATTTTCAAAGATATATATCATGTTTATGTAAAAATTAATATTACAGATGATTTTACATCTTTTGATTTTTTTTCCGAAATGTTTTGAAAGTCCAATATGTGCAAAAATTACTTAAAAAGCATTCATAAGAATTTCTTTCATATAAAACTACTTACTCCAAGTCTGATTGAATGTGTCCATTCTTCAGTCCTATCAGAAAACATTTTTCTTTTGTTTCACCATGCACTTCTGAAATATTAAACATATAACAATTAAAATATAAGAAATATTACAATTAAACAAAATAATTATAACATATGGTAGTGTATAGGTTATTCTTTACTGTGATTAGTATTCAATTTGGTCTTTTATTTTACTTTAACATCATAGGCCCATATTTACATGTATGTCTTGCCATTTTTAAAATCGAAAATTTGATCCATAATCATGATAATTGAGTACATATGTACTAATTTTAAAAGATAAGACTTTTTGATTTTTCAGAATAGATGTCTATATATATATATAATTATTAGTCATACTACAGATCTCCAGTTTTGCCAAAACTGCTATCAAATAATATTTATAAAAGAGATTGTCTTAAAGATATAAGTCTCGTCATAATACAACAGTAATTATGTACATCACAGCTAGTACATGATGTAGTTATGCAAAAATTGCATAGTCTTTTATAGGTCACAATTTATTTGAAGGAAATAGCAGTTTCATAATATTCAAAAAGGTTGAAATACTTATTCATAATTTGTACTTACCAGAAGATTTAATCCAAAATATATGAAAACATCAATCTTCACAAATCCAATAGTCATATGTCATCAGAATAATATATCTGCACTTTTAATGTTAATAGAATACTTTGGCTCTTTTTAGGCCACAACTCTACATCCATGGTAAAATTCATATTTTGGTCAAGATGAATAAGACATCTTTTCTTGTAATGTCTGCAAGTTCAAATTTTGAATCTGACCAATGTTGGGGTTGTTTGGGGGGTTGTTTGATTCCTTAAAATGTTTCCCTAATCATACTATTAATTACCTAAATCTTAAATATTTGATATACATAATAATAAATAAAAAATATTCAACAATTTTTATACGACCGCAAATTTTGAAAAACATTTCGTCGTATATTGCTATCACGTTGGCGTCGTCGTCTGCGTCGTTGTCGTCGTCGTCGTCGTCCGAATACTTTTAGTTTTCCACTCTAACTTTAGTAAAAGTGAATATAAATCTATAAAATTTTATAACAAGGTTTATGACCACAAAAGGAAAGTTGGTATTGATTTTGGGAGTTTTGGTCCCAACATTTTAGGAATTAGGGGCCAAAAAGGGCCCAAATAAGCATTTTCTTGGTTTTCGCACTATAACTTTAGTTTAAGTTAATAGAAATCTATGAAATTTTGACACAAGGTTTATGACCACAAAAGAAAGGTTGGGATTGATTTTGGGAGTTTTGGTTTCAACAGTGTAGGAATTAGGGGCCAAAAAAGGGCCCAAATAAGCATTATTCTTGGTTTTCGCACAATAACTTTAGTTTAAGTAGATAGAAAATAATGAAATTTAAACATAATGTTTATGACCACAAAAGGAAGGTTGGTATTGATTTTGGGAGTTTAGGTCCCAACAGTTTACCCTACTAAAAATAATCAGTGGAATTCCACTGAAATCCCACATAAATCTCACTTGGGAATTCCACTGGTTCCCACTGGAATTCCACTGGACAATTTTGTCGGGATTTTTAGAAGATTCCAGTGGAATCTCAGTGATATTTTTAAAATCCCACTTGGATTCCAGTGGAATCTCAGTGATATTTTTTCTAAAATCCCACTTGGATTCCAGTGGAATCTCAGTGATATTTTTAAAATCCCAGTGTGATTCTGGGCAATTTCCACTGAAATTTCAATGGGATCCCAATGAAATTTCAATAATTCCAGTGGGATTTTAATGCAAACCCAGAGAAATTTAAATGGATTCTTCAACACTATTTGTAGTGAAATTATTTTAAATTCCAGTGAAAACGGCAGATCAATCACGTTATTTTTTCATGTCTTAAATAGTTTATTGTCTTTTTTTTGGAAATGCAAGTGAAGTGTATAGGTTATTCTTTACTTTGATTTGTATTGGTCTTTTATTTTACTCTAACATCATAGGCCCATATTTACATGTATGTCTTGCCATTTTTAAAATCTCAAATTTGATCCACAATCATGATAATTGAGTACATATGTACTAATTAAGTTTTAAAAGATAATACTTTTTGCTTTTTTGGAAAAGATGTCTCTATATATATATTAAATTATTACAGTCATACTACAGATCTCCAATTTTGCGAAAACTAGCTACTATTGAATAATATTTTATTGAAGAGATTGTCTTAAAGATATATTAGTCATGTGTCATACTGTGACAATCCAATAGTAATTATGTATATGCAAAAAATGCATTGTCTTATAGTTATTTTCTTGATCCTACATGGTCACAATTTATTTGAAGGAAATGATAGTTTCATAATTTTCAAAAAGGTTGAAATACTTATTCATAATTTGTACTTACCAGAAGATTTAATCCAAAAAATATGAAAACATCAATCTTCACAAATCCAATAGTCATGTCATCAAAAAAATACATCTTCACTTTTTAATATCAATAGAATATAACTTTTGCTCTTTTAAATTTTAGTCCACAACTCTACATCCATGGTAAAATTCATATTTTGGTCAAGATAAATAAGACATCTTTTCTTGTAATGGCTGCAAGTTCAAATTTTGAATCTGACCAGTGTTGGGGTTGTATCTATAGGGAGTTGTTTGATTCCTTGCAATGTTTTCCTAATCATACTATTAAATTACCTAAATCTTAAAAATATCTGATATATATAATAATAAATAAATGATATTTACCAACTTTTATCTATTATTTTTTATATTTTGAACTGTAGAAATTTAAGAGAAATATACAAAGACATGTGGTCTCCTTCATTGGGCCCCATTGAGTGTGTACATATCATTTCCTGTCCATTTCACAGAGGCAAATTGAAAACAGATTGGCACATAACATTTCTATTACTAATTGATAAAAAGACTGCTTGGAAATAATATTTGTGTATAATCATGATATAATACTTAACTAAATATAGAGATAGACTTAATAATTAATTGTACTTGAAAATAAATAAATTTTAATTACCTGCAACTCCTTTGTTGAAAAATTCAAAATTAAATTGTCTTAAATACTGTTAGAGAAATAAGTATATATATTCTAGTCACTTTATACATGTTTAAATGTACATATATAAATAGCAACACATAACATTTTTCAGGTCCATCATCATTTAATTATCAGCTAAATTCATTGAAATTTTTTATAATGAAAATTCTACAAGTCCAACATCCCACTGGAATTATATATTTATAAAAGACACATGTCCAAATTCCAGTGGGATAATTAGGAATGACAAAGTACAAATTTCCACTGGAAAATATAGAAATAATCCAGTGGAAATGCCACTGAGATACCATCGGGATAAACTTCCCATTGGGATTCCACTGACACTCCAAAACATTCCAGTGGGATTCCACTGGATTTTTTTCCCACACTGGGATTCAAGTGAATCCCAATGGTATCCCACTGGAATCCCAAGTACATTTTCAGTAGGGTAGGAATTAGGGGCCAAAAAGGGACCAAAATAAGCATTTTTCTTGGTTTTCGCACCATAACTTTAGTATAAGTAAATAGAAATCTATGAAATTTAACACAAAGGTTTATGACCATAAAAGGAAGGTTGGTAATGATTTTGGGAGTTTTGGTCCCAACAGTTTAGGAATAAGGGGCCCAAAGGGTCCAAAATTAAACTTTGTTTGATTTCATCAAAATTGAATAATTGGGGATCTTTGATATGCCGAATCTAACTGTGTATGTAGATTTTTAACTTTTGGTCCCGTTTTCAAATTGGTCTACATTAAGGTCCAAAGGGTCCAAAATTAAACTTCGTTTGATTTTGACAAAAAATTAATCCGTTGGGTTCTTTGATATGCTGAATCTAAAAATGTACTAAGATTCTTGATTATCGGCCCAGTTTTCAAGTTGGTCCAAATCGGGGTCCAAAATTAAACTTTGTTTGATTTCATCAAAAATTGAATAAATGGGGTTCTTTGATATGCCAAATCTAACTGTGTATGTAGATTCCTCATTTTTGGTCTTGTTTTCAAATTGGTCTACATTAAAGTCCAAAGGGTCCAAAATTAAACTTAGTTTGATTTTAACAAAAATTGAAATCTTGGGGTTCTTTGATATGCTGAATCCAAACATGAACTTAGATTTTTGATTATGGGCCCAGTTTTCAAGTTGGTCCAAATCAGGATCTAAAATTATTATATTAAGTTTTGTGCAATAGCAAGTCTTTTTAATTGCACAGTATTGCGCAATGGCAAGAAATATCTTATTGCAAAATATTGTGAAATAGCAATTTTGTTTTTAATTAGAGTTATCTTTCTTTGTCCAGAATAGTAAGCAAGAAATATCTAATTGTAAGATTATTTTTTTTTGGAGTTATCTTTCTTTGTCCAGAATCAACTTAAATCTTTGTTATATATACAATATACAATGTATATTCACTTTTTACTACCAACTGATAAATTAAAATAATCTTTACCATTCAGTGATAACAAGCAGTTTTTTTACATCTTAATATTTTATGATGTATTTGAATGAGTAGTAATTGTTGCAAACTCCATTAGAAATTTTAATTGAGATTAGTTTTGGAATAAGGGAAAGGGGGATGTGATTAAAAAAATTGGGTTCAATTTTCTCATTTGAAATTTCATAAATAAAAAGAAAATTTCTTCAAACATTTTTTTGAGAGGAATAATATTCAACAGCATAGTGAATTGCTCTAAGAGAAAACAAAAATTTTAATTTCATTAGAACACATTCATTCTGTGTCAGAAACCTATGCTGTGTCAACTATTTAATCACAATCCAAATTTAGAGCTGAATCCAGCTTGAATGTTGTGTCCATACTTGCCCCAACCGTTCAGGGTTCAACCTCTGCGGTCGTATAAAGCTACGCCCTGCAAAGCATCTGGTTATCTATTATTTTTATATTTTGGACTATAGAAATTAAAGAGAAATGTACAAAGCCATATGGTCTCCTCATTGGGCCCCAACTCTTGTCAATGAATGTGTACATATCATTTCCTGTCCATTTCACAGAGGCAAATGGAAACACATGGGGAACCTACATAACATTTCTATCACTAATTGTTAAGAAAGAGACTGCATGGAAATAATATTTGTGTATTATCCACACTGTATCATGATTATAACTTAATTAAAAAGAGATACACTTAATAATTAATTGTACTTGAAAATAAATTAATTTAACCTGCATTTCCAAGTTGGAAAATTAAAAAGTAACTTATTGTCTCAATTACTGTTAGTGAAATAAGTATATATATTCTAGTCACTTTGTATTTGTTTAAATGTATGTAAATAGCAACACATAACATAAAGTTATAAATTAACTAACATTAATGCTATCACATTTTATATTTAATTGAATTTAATATGTAATCTTTAAGACTCTTCAAATATATGTTCGATTTCAGAGTGGTACAAATACTGGCTTTATGGCACAAATAATCATGCACACTCTCATCAGTATTGACATATTTTTCATTTGAAAAAAAAAAATAAAGGAACAATTCTGCCTTATTAGTTAGAAATTTTTTTTAAGTACAATTCCCGCCTGATAAATTTGAACAAAATCTTTAAAGTCCAATTTCCTCTTAAGAAATTTGAACAAATATACTAAGTCCAGCATTCCTTTTATGATATATCTTTTACAACAGAAATCCTGTTAACTCAACAGGAAAGTAGTAAATATTTTGCCTAAGGTCTTTGATACTTCAGGTGGATTTTTTTCAATATTCCATGTCCTCCTTAATTTCGTCTATAAGTCTCAATTTTTAGGTGGATTCCGCCTGGGATCCTGCTATTTTTAAGCGGAATTCTCCTGATATTCTTGTCAACGGGATCGAGTATTGATAATGTTTCAGTAACTTTTTATGTTTCAAATCATCAAAATATTCTAAGTCCAATTTGCCTTCGTTTTCATCTTAGAAAATTTCTAAGTGTTGCTTTTCCATCGTTTGCCTTCCTTAAAAATTTCAGAGTCCAAGTTTGCCATCATTTCCATCCCCCCAAAAAGTAAAAGTTAAATTTTTGCCTTCGATTGCCATAGATTTTCATCCTTTCCATGGAATTTCTTTTATACCAAGTATGAAAACGGTGGCAATTTTTGCCATGGAAAATTTATGCCATGAATTTCATGGAATTTCATCAAATTTTACATCGTTTCCATGCTTTTTTTTAATGAAAAATCAATGGCATAGATGGAATGCCATGAAAATCCTAGGGACGGGTAAGGGGGAGGGTTGGGATCCCGCTAACATGTTTAACACTGAGACATTGAATCAATACAATAGCAATTGTTCTCTGTGTAGTTTATTCATTTGAGACCTTTAAATTATTTCTAGGAGAAATCTATAGCTCATTGATTAATTTACCTGACCAAAAAAATATCCTCTTTGTTGGTTGAAATACATGTATAAACTGCATATGATACAGTATTTATTCAATATCAATAATATATTTTCAATCTGTACATTATTATTACACTGATTCAATTATAAAAAAATTATTTCGGATTTCCAATAAGTTAAAGGAAGATTTGCATTCAGTACAGCTTTCATTGGTTGGACTGTATACTTAAGACATCAGACAATTCAATGCAATTACACCAAACCAGTCATATAAAATGTATAGGCCTAAAGTCTGTCAAAGGAGGTTATAAATGGTTTGTGACAATGCAAATACTAGATTTTAGAATATAAATGAACATCTTTAACCAATGAATTCAAAATACTAATATCTATTCAATTTCACAAATTTGTACAGAATAAGCATCATGTAAATCATTAAATGAAGAAACATGAAATTTATAGTTTTAAACAAGGGAAATAACAATGAACATTCTGAAACTGATTATTCTAGTAAGGGAGACAACTACATATGCACTTTCATATTTAGTCAACATGCATCACTATGCATTGTCTATAAATTATGTGGCAAAGAGGAATGATTTTGTTCAATACAATGACTGTACCTGTTATAACAAATAGATGCAAACAACAGAATCAAAGTTGGAAATAAGTAAAGAATTACGGTCCATTCAAGATAAGTGTCTGTGTCTAGTTAAAATAAGTTGTGATTGAATTACGCATTTCAACTTTATGTAAAATATAGAATTATTGTCCTTTAAACCTAGTGGCAGGTAGAAAGGCTATTAAAATATGTGTATTAAACTATTTGACAACTTTTCACATTGGGCATGATAGTTTATAGCATTTTTTTTTGTAGACTGCCATGTCAAAGACATCCCCAGAAGTAACTCTTGACACCCATTTACAGGAACCTGCAGCACCAGTAGTTGAAGGTGGTCATCTAATGTTAATTATTCAGATACCGGCTGAAATGATTTATAATTACCTGTTTCTAATATACATAAACCTTGATATCTGCTTATAATGTTATAATGAAAAAATATGAAAAAAAACAACAAATTGATTGGAAAAGTGAAGTAGGCTATTGATGAAGACCGATTGATTACAGATCACCATGATCACATTAACTTTAAAATCATTCTCATCTAATTTATACTTTCCTCAAAGTGCTGAATATATTTTGGATAATCATTCTTACTAGTTCCTCTCACAAGGCATGTGACGTCAAAATCATTCTTACTAGTTGCTGTCACAAGGCATGTGACGTCAACATAATCATAAGGCAACAGTAGGATACCGCTGTTCGAAATTCATAAATCGATTGAGAAGGCCCTAATATGAACTGTATGTCTCAGACCTAATATGTATAAATCAGTAGAGGAGTATGACCTCTTACTAATGACGTTTTAGGATAAACATTTATTTATTTACATTTCAGACAGCAAAATACCAGAACAAATAAAAAAGATGGATCCTGAGTCGATTGCCATTTATCTGAACACCCTTGAATCGGGTTCAGAAAGAAGACGGGATATAAATTTAATAATTGTTGGAAAGAAATCTGTTGGAAAGACTTCCTTAGTACGAAGATTGTTCGGGGAGGAGTTACAAAGCGTAAAAAGCACAAATGGTATAGAAATTCATAGGTGGAGATGTCGAATAAATCTAAGTAACTGGGAATGGAATAAAGTGTTAGGTAAATATGCGATTTTTTTCTCACTCTCGTTTTACATGTTTTATTTATTGCAAAGTTATCATAGAAAAACTAAAACATAGTAAACGTAATTTTAATCTTTTTTTAAGTTCTGTGTATGCTGTTTTTATGTATTTACTCTTTTTTTATTTTTTCAGTTCTTGGAAACACGTTTTTGCTAGACCCTAGTATGAACCTTATGTCTCAGACCTTATATGAATATTCAATATTTAATTAATGGAATTAGAGATAGGCATGTTGGATGTAATTTAAACTAAAATACAGACTAATGATCTCTACTACATTATCGTAACATAATATTTATTCGCAAAAACGACTATGCTTAAGTAAACTTATCCTCGCATATATTTTATTTTTTGTTTATATAGATTAGACCGTTGGTTTTTCCGTTTGAATGGTTTTACACTAGTAATTTTGGGGCCCTTTATAGCTTGTTGTTCGGTGTGAGCCAAGGCTCCGTGTTGAAGGCCGTACTTTAACCTATAATGGTTTAATTTTTAAATTGTTATTTGGATGGAGAGTTTTCTCATTGGCACTCACACCACATCTTCCTATATCTATGTTATTTTTTTTTTATAATTATACTGTTTTCCAGTGTACTCTTTTATACTTGAGACTTAAAAAGCTGTGTAATAAGAATTATTTTTTTTAAATTTTTAGTGCCTGCTTTTCATGTTTATATGATCTTCAACATCTTATTAAAAATTGTTCTCAAGAATGCAATCCAATCAGCGCAAAAAAAAACCTAAATGAAATTTCCATTCAGATGGTTGTTTGGATTGAGTGTTGTATAAACCCTTTGGCAATTTAATCCTTTAGCAAATACGCTATTTCTACTGTAATTTCATTATTTCAATTACTCTGATAGTTGTTACTGTAAAGATTTTATATGAAAATAACATTTTATTGATATCTATATTTTTTAAATACAGATACCCTTATTCGTTTGATGTGTTTGAGCTTTGATTTAGCCATTTGAATACAGACTTTCCGTTTTGAATTTTCCTCATAGTTCGGTATTTTTGTTAATTTACTTTTTTCTTGATATTGACCTTATGCCTTAACAGATTATTGTTTATGTGTTTAGTTTCTGAGAAAGGGGTGAACGTGGTTTTCTTTATTGTTTCTTTATTGCAGAACATATGAAATCGGTGAAGTTTAATCATAACTTCCATAGATTTCTCCTATACTTTGAACACTTTTTAATATTTTTTTTGTAGATACAGGATTAGTGAAAGAAACAAGTATCAACAATAGAATATTGCAGTCAATTGTCAAAAAGATGCATCAAGATAAAGAAAAACCAAAGCATGACATATTGGAGATATCTTCATCAGATCAGATATCAACAGATGATAATAAGGTCACAATCACCAAAAATATTGAACATGACGAAGAACCTCAACCCAAAATGAATTATCAGTTTGCTTATCAGGAAATTACAGAATCCCCGTTTTCTAAACTGGCAAAGGATGACCTGTTAAGTATGATCCGATCTGATGTAGACTTACAAGACGAAGACGGCTATGCAAATTTAACAGTGTGGGATTTTGCTGGTGACATTGAGTATTACAACACACATCAAACGTTTTTGAATTCAGAAGCAATTTTTCTTGTCGTAGCAAATTTACATGACATAGATGACACAGTATCCTACGGTTTGTAAAGTCAAGATATTATTATACTAAACGTAGATACCAATTATTCTTGATGTTCAGTTCATATAGAAACAATGAAACTAAACATTTAAGACAGCAAATTTTAATATGTGGCTATTTTGTTAATGATTTTTATTATTTTCTCTAAACGACACTACTTTTCGTGTTTCATTTAATATAGCCATTTGCTATCTTCACTTGCATTTAGAAATTGACAATGAGGATCGGATGAAAACAAAAGTTTGTGACAAAAGAGATGACTTAGCTTTCCAATTGTTCTTTCATTTTCTATGTAGCAACATTCTAGCAGTGTCTTCCCATGAAGTATATATCTCCAAATTGATACAATATTCTAGGACTTGTATTTCCTATCATGATGTCCTTATAAGAAGGTTGCTGCTCACACAAAAGCTATCAAACCAAGAGTCAAAGAGGTGCAGTTGAAATTATCCCTTCTAAAAATTTACAGACGCCATCAATAGTTGGTTTAACGTCATTGAATATCTGTTTTAAAGATGATGACGGATATGTTCCAAAAGTCTTAACTACAATCCTGCCACTTTTTGCATACCGAATTATACTTATCACCAGGTTTTTAAATACACGAACAACACGACGTGTGCACATGGAGAGTAGAATCTTCCGTGAGTGTATGAAATCACCCCCGGTTTTTGGTTGGGTTTTCTGTTGCTCAGTCTTAAGTTCTCTACGTTGTGTTTTGAATATTTTTGATTGTCGTTTTAGTCTTGGACGTTCTTTGTCATGTCTTTGTCAGTTTATTTTCGTCTTATGATTATAAATGTTCCTTTTATATCTTTCCCCTCTCTTTTACACGTAAAATCGTGTAATATACTTGTATATAACCTATTTTATATCTTGCTTAAAAAGATATTACCCCAAATGTTGTCTTCTTCTTATCTCATACAAACATCCTTTGTTATACGACCGCAAATATCTTGCGTTGTCCGAAGACATTTGATTTCCAAACAATAGCTTACATATTAGTGATTGGATCTTGATGAAATGTTACCACAAGGTTTCATATACAAAAATGAAGGTTGGGATTGATTTTTGGGGCAATGGTCTGAACTATTATGAAAAACGGAACAAAAACAAAACTTTTCTAATACAAATGTATCAATTGTTCATTTCTATTCAATGGGATTTAATTCAAAGGCTAGAACACGGTGGGTTCTTTATTATGCTAAATGTAACCGTATCTTTAGATTTTCGCCCAAACTGTTTAGGGTTCGACCTCTCCGCTCGTATCAAGCTGTGCCTCGCAATGTGTTTTATTAATGTATAGCATTTTGATTTCTGTACATGGAAAATTCATGGACTCCATCATTAAATTGGCTTTATTACCAGATTACCATAGGCATGTTCCATTTGTAGTTAGCACAATTTACGTGGACTCTGACGTACAAGTGAGACTCATTGCCAAATTTGTACTTACCACAAACAACAAGACGGGTGCAGAATGTGATATAGGATCTGCGTACCCTTCTTGAGCACCTCGATTCAACCCTGATTTATACAAGGTTCATTTTGTTCTCTCGATTGTGTTCTATATAATGGTGTGCATACTTTTGTTTGTCTATTCTTTGGGGTTTTTTTTTTTTGCCCGATCGTTATCCCTTTCTTTTGTTGTCTATTCTTTAAAGTTTTTTATCTGCCCATTCGTTATCGCTTTCTTTTGTTTGTCTATTTTTGGGTTTTTTTTTTATTTGCCCGATCGTTATCGCTTTCTTTTTGACTGATGAATGTTGATTCGCCCGTGTGCGTAACTTTCGCTTCTTTTTATACACTGATTTAAATAGTTATATTTTTTACTTGCAATATTATAACAGTCTGCAGGATAAATCATTATATATTTTTTTATTGAATGACGTAATTATATTCTTCAGACACATTTCAAGTGCAGTCATCCACCGAAATATTTAAATATTAATTTGTCTTTCATAACAGGCACATTCAATTTCTGGATGGATACAATACATTGTTATGGAAGCATAAACGACAAAACTGAAGCTGTATTGCTCGAAGGAGCTCACAACCTTCTAGATCCACCAGTTATTGCAATTGGTACACACAAGGACAAATTTCAGGTATTTATATCAAAGTAACAATGGAGTAGACATTTTAATTTAGTCTCTGTTTATAAAAACTTGACGACTGAATTTGGGCCTTTGAAAATATTTAGGTAATGTTAACTTGTGTTCGTATAAAAACGGTATTCTAGTTAAGTTTAGACTATGGACATTGGAAATACTTCACCAATGTATTGGATCTATAAGATACGATTAGATCAAGTTTGCCAAGACGTCTTACACATCTAACGGGCTGTTTACGAATCGCTGATTCAATGTTACATTAGAGCGCAGTTTAAATAGAAACTATCGAAATTGTTTCAGTCTAGATTGTATAATATCTATTTCATTTTACTGTACGAATATGTACCTTTGTCATATTGATAATAATGTATATCTTTTTCTGTCCTGACGGTCATGCTCGTCAATGCTGATTGTCGTTTTTGTTTTTAAAGTTGTTCTCTAGGACATTTTTTGAGTGAAGTGTGAATGAGATGATGCCTATAAATTGACACATAGTTAATTAAGAAAACCAGTGTTTTACAAGTCAACAATATTGCAAATAAATTGACATTTAATATGAAAAAAAAATGTATCAATTTTGTATTAGTAGTTTTAGTCTCTACTCTAACATTGCCTTATTTTAAAGACATTTTTTACGGATGTCACGATTATAGTTTCCTTTGGTATTGACAGGTTTATCAACATTTCCTTATTTGTCAAAATTATTATTATTCAAGTCACTAGACGGATTAATGTTCACCATCAATTTGATTATTACAATTACTATAGACACTTTTTTCTCTTTGCATGTGTTGGTGTCTGCTAATTTCAATAAGTAGTGTTTTATCACTCATTCTTAATTTTGTCAACTTCCGTTCTTAAATAGTAACCAATTTTTTGCCCCAGTGTTCGATTCTTTATGAATATAGAAAATAAAAACTATCATTAAAAAACCCAACAATATACAGAACACAGTTTTCATAGGAAAATTAAAACTGAGCAACATGAACCCTCTGAAAAACGGGGATTATTCTCAAAGGCCCTGGTTGGGTTAACAGATGCTGATGAAAAACCTGTACCATATAACCGGCTTAAAAACACCCCGATTGAAAACATATGAAACAATTCAATGCCAAAAACTAACCGTCTAACTAATTTATATCATAACAATTTACGAAAGCCAGAGTCTTTATACATCTGCTCTAGAAAAACATCACAGAAAAGTACAGATATGAGAATAGTAATAGTTACTGACAGCCAAAAACATCATAAGAAATCATGTATCTAAGACTGTTTTAGTTAAATGATAATGAAATAATACAATATCACTGTTTCTGTTTTTGCGAAAGGACGAAGAACAATGCAGAAAACGTCTCGAATCCTACACTGATAAAATATTTAAAGATCCCAAGCGTCACCTGAGATCAATTCACCTGATATCCAACACAGAGGATGAAGAAGATGCTTTTGGAAAATTGAGAAATAATATATTTGCCACAGCAAAGAGTAGCGCAAATTGGAATCGAGAATACCCTGTTAAATTTATTCAGATGGAAAAAGCCATCAACTCTGAACTAACGATCGGAAAACAAATAATTTCTTTTGAAAGAGTAAAAGAACTAGGTGAGAAAATACCACTTCCGATAACTGATGACAAGGAGCTTCATCTCTTTCTCAGGTATCAACATGAAATTGGTAACATGATATTTTTTGAAGACATTCCGTCATACATCATACTTGATCCCCAATGGTTAGCAAATGCCTTTACATGCATTGTTACAGCCCAGCAGTTTCAACTGGAATTACCACACTTACAATGGAACAACTTCAAACAAACAGGAAAGATGGATCCTAAGCTATTGGAAGAAATATTCAATAAACAATCAGCAGACATGAGGATTCATAAAGAGCATATACTGGAAGTAATCGAAAAGTTTGACATTATCATCTATCCATTGCTATTGACGGAAAGTGGAAATGTACAAAGGGAGCATAGTTTTTTTTATGTTCCATGCATGCTTCAAACATTAAAAATTAAGGATATTGATGTATTGTTTAACGTTCCAAATGCTAGCAAATCTACATGTTTGTGTTTTGTCTTTAGTTTTTTACCGCCGTATCTAATCAGCAATCTGATTGTCTCTTGTCTACGAGAATATCCTCTAGCAGTGGTAAAGGGCGAGATAGGCCTCTTCAAGGATTGTTGTGTATTCAATATTGACAGAACTGGCTGTGCAAAATTTGTATTAGCAAAGAGTAGTCATATGATTCAGCTGCAAGTATGGCAATGGAATGAAGTAGATACAAAGATTAACCAAGCTGTTTTAAAAATTGTCGAAAGGGAAATCAACAGAATTATCAACACGAGATACAAGTTGAAAACGGTATCTGTAGAGAAAAAATGGAAGTGTGAGACTACCAGTTTCTCCTTTGACACAGGATTCCTTGAATTTGATAAAGTACATGATGGGGAAAAATATTATTGCGAAGAACATGCGACAACTCATAAATATAAAGACTATTGGTCTGGTGAGAAATCAAAGGTAATGTTTCTATTTGCTTAAGATTATTTTCATTTAGTGGGCATATATATTCCTTTGATGTGTACTTGTTGTTAATGTAAGTATCAGTGTGGACTGGTTGTGATAAAGATAAAAGTATTTGGTCCATTCGCAATTGATATGCACGACTGTACCACGTAAGGATCTACTATCAGTTCCATTCACAAAATCGCGCGTGATTTTGTTTTCTTCACAGAAATGAACGTGTTGTTTTGTAAATTAAACGCTTGTCATTTTGTATCAGAAAAGATAGTTAAGTTTTTAAGATGGACTTTGTCTAATAAGTTATCAAAAGTACCAGGATTATAATTCAGTACGCCAGACGCGTGTTTCGTCTACTTAAGACTCATCAGTGACGCTCATGTCTAAATATCTATAAAGCCAAACAAGTACAAAGTAGAAGAGCATTAAGGATCCAAAATTCCAAAAAGTTGTGCCAAATATGACTAAGGTAATCTATGCCTGGGATAAGAAAACCTTATTTTTTTTGTATGTGTCAAATAAAGGCAACAGTAGTATACCGCTGTTCGAAAGTCATAGATCTATTGAGAGAAAACAGATCCGTGTTCCCAACTAAAACTGAGGTAAACACATCAAATATAAGAGGAAAACAACAAGACTTTTGTTTTACAGGAAATATACGCAAAACCCGACCAACTTCAAACATTTGCGTAATCCACACTATAACTTATAATTTGAAGCTCACCTAACTGTATTCCGATCAGAGACAGAGTTTTCATTTAAAAACTTGAATATTAAAAAGTCTTTTGTTGTTCTTATGTGTCTTCTTTTTCTGTTTGTTCAGAAGGATTTGTTCAATTTGTTCATTCACTATTGAGGGTTATAATTCATATTCAGACGCAACACATAAAAAGTGACCAAAAAGGTATCGCATGAGAGAAGCTAAAACACATACACACTTTTTACATTTTTTGTGGGACCTTCATATAAAATTAATGTTGCATTGTAAATGTGTGAATAGCTTTTCATAGATCAAAGAACAATGTGCAAAAAAATACAGGTTACCCTGGGGTCTTCATCGATTCATATTTCTGTTCCGGGTTGAAAAACAAATAACATGACACGAAAAATATCACGGAAAGCGAAAGTAAAACAGCTGAGTTATATCTATTTATATCTATTTATATATATTTATATCTATTTATATCTATTTATATCTATTTAAATGTGTGAAATCAGAAATGAACTTTCAGATAATTTACAGCAATCTAACAGGCTTCACGCCCACAGCTGACAATTTTTTTAAGTGCCTCCTTTTTATGCATGTTGAGTGCTTTCCTAAAATTAATGTGATCGTCTACAGGATTAACGCTGTATAGCAAAAATATAAATGTGATTTTGAAGCAAATTATCCATCCTATTTTACTTGTTTATGATCATATCATACTATAGTATATGAAAAATAAAGAAATGTTACTGACCGGTATGTTGCTATTATATTCTGAGTTGTTTTATGTATGTTCAAGGCAGAAGTAATGAAATGCATGTAATAATGCATCTTCAATCAATTGAAGAGAACGCCATGTTTACTTGGTTGCGTTGAATATCATAGCAGCTCGAATAGCCCCTATGTCCTAAATATCTATCTTTGTCGAACAACATACGACGTAGCTAGCTCATTATATTGCATTAGTTTGTATCATTACATATTTGTATGTCTATCTACATGTTAATAGATGGCAATTATATAGCATTAGTTTGTATCATTACATATTTCATTGATATTATAGGCTCCCGGTAGATTAAGCAGTGAGGAACAGAATTACGTCAGAATGTCAAAGATAGTTCTAGAGGTATTATCAGGCGTTTTATACGATCGCTTATTCTTAGATACAAAGACTGGAGAAATACTTGATCGTAAAAAGTTGGACATAACAGAAATGTGTAAGAAATATTGTGCTTTAAAAATAAACTTTCCAAGTAAAGGCTTTAGGAAAATAGAAGAGGTTGACCAGATTTCTACCAATGAAACTAATATTGGTGACGACATTCAACGGATACGTGTGATCAGAAATGAAATGCAGCATTCTTCTGTCTTTGCATTAGATGACACACGATACCAAACACTAATCAAAATAGTTCATGATATGCTAACTAGATTTGATCAGCGTAACAATCCAGCAGGTGAATCCTACGTAAAACGATTAGCCGAAATCAGGAAAATGGAATTAGAGACAAGGAGTTTTGAAGAGATAAAAGAAAGAATGAAAGCAGGTAACTTAAGTGATATCTTTTTCATGTTTGAAGTACAGGAACAAATCCTAAATCTTGAAAGACAGATAACACCACGCTCAAAAAGAAATCGATGGTAAAGAGTACAACAGTAAAATATTACTACACAAAACAGTAAAACCAATGCTTTAAAGCCATAAAAAAAAGTTCCCCTTCGAGCTCAGCTATTGAACATTACGATCGGAAAACGTGAATACAAAAGTTTATCCTGTTTACAATTCCTTGTTAATAAAGGTAGATAAACTGCAACTTTCAAGTAACAAGTCTCGTCAGATGATATTAAACTATTACAAAATGCTTGCTTTTATACAGAAAAGAAAAATAGGAAAACAAGTATGCAAAATAAAATATATCAACCCCAAATTTAGAACACCTAATCATTTGTATGCATGATGTGCTTGTTATTTTTGTGACGTTTTGTATAATACATTAGGCAATGAAGAAAGTGTCCATTACAATACCTCCTAATCAAAACAAATGTTTATAAACAGCTATTAGATATATTTAGACTTAAAAATGTCAAAGTGAAAACAAATCGATATTTACGACTTGCGTTTTATACCTTGTTGATCTATTTCACATATTTTGAATTATTGAATTGTATCTTTCTACGTAAATATGCTTCAGACATGGATATTATGTATACGATTTAAATGTAGTTCAACATCATTTAGATGCATACAAAATATGAAAACATCCGAAAAAAATCAAACAAATACTTAAACCAAGTCTGCATCATCAATTCAAATTTAAAATGAATAATAATACATACAACAAATCATCTTGATAAAGCGACAACAACTAAGTTATTCTTCATGTTAAGGTAAACGAATGTTGCTCTAATTATGTACATTATGTTTTCTCTGACAGTATCGGATGCAATCATTTTACAAATGATTTTTTGACAGAATTTCCTTTAAATTTTTCAGGATTCATAGAAAAGATTCATGCAGTTTTCGATAGTGTGGTATCTGATGCTTTGAACGATATTTGTCGTTTATGGCATTAACCGGTTCTGATTTTATCGCTTAAGGTCACAAGCATACTGTATCTGGTTATATTCTCAGTTAATGCAATTTGTGTATTAATTCTGTATACCTATTATTATTGATTCTGTATACCTATTATTATTGATTCTGTATACCTATTATTGTTGATTCTGTATATCTATTATTATTACTTTTACTTTTAACTGTTTATCTTTTTTTCTGTTTTGTAAATGTTTCATCATTACTATTATTGATATGAGTATACCACATCAATTTTGTTACACCACATCAATCATGTTATACCACATCAATTATGTTACACCACATCAATTATGTTATACCACATCAATTATGTTACACCACATCAATTATGTTATACCACATCAATTACGTTATACCACATCAATTATGTTATACCACATCAATCATGTTATACCACATCAATTATGTTATACCACATCAATTATGTTACACCACATCAATTATGTTATACCACATCAATTATGTTATACCACATCAATTATGTTACACCACATCAATTATGTTATACCACATCAATTATGTTATACCACATCAATTATGTTACACCACATCAATTATGTTACACCACATCAATTATGTTACACCACATCAATTATGTTACACCACATCAATTATGTTATACTACATCAATTATGTTACACCACATCAATTATGTTATACCACATCAATTATGTTACACATGTAGTGCAGAGAGTTTTAAAGATTCATGCAGTTTTCGATGGTGTGTATTGATAACACATTTGATTTCCTACACTTTTATAGATGAATAAGAAAATAAAAGTAAAAAAGTTTCAATAAAAATAACAAAGTCGAATGTATAGCCAGTCATTAAAAAATAAGAGTAAATGTTGTTTGTATAGATATATACATAGTATACATGATTGTAATTTTATTTAGATAGACCTGTACACTATATATACATACAAATTAACAAACAAACAGATGTTATAGTGTTGATAAAATAATAGACTATGTACTAATTGTAACACTAACGCTATTAAAGATGAATACCATTTTATACTTAAATGTCAAATATATTTTTAATGAAATCCCAGAAAAGTAAATTAAAGAGAAATCTATCTGTATACCAACTTCTCAAGTTGTTGTCTGTCAGAAATATTTGTGACTTATATAATGTAGGTATATTTTCAAAATAAGCAGAAAAGTTTAATTGCATTATATAGTATATTTGTTCTAACATATTTATTAAAGTAAATTACGGAATACAAATGTGTCGAGGTTTGTGATTGGATAACAACATAGAATTGTCAGTATATATTTAGAAAACTGCTGGGGTATATACGACATTTGTATCCCTAATTGGAACCTCAAAAACGTTATCATAACAACGGTTACTATGTAACGTAGTCAAAAGCTGTACAGAACACTAAGGAATGTCAGAGCCTCACAGAGGCAAACTAATGACATATTTTAGTCAATAGTACATTTTTATTACAAAATCACTTAATTTACACTTTTAATACTTAAATTTAATGTTAAAAGTGTTATTATAAATTACTCGATAAAATTATGTTCACAGCATATTTGAAAATCCTTCACGTATGCCAAACATATAAGGTTGGGTTTTTCAATATATGTGTTGTAAAAAAACAAAGCCACACACACATACAAACACAACATATGATATCTAAAAATTTTATTGAAACTATTTTTTAACGGGAAAAAAATTATCAAGATATAAAAGGTGCATTTAAATGGATTACTCAAAATATTAAAGAAACAATAAACAGGTAATGCATGTACATGTTGCATTGTGAATGTTCAACAAATACCTACACTGGAAAATAACAGGTCAGGGGTAAACCGTAATATATGTGTAATTCAGGTCTCAGACAGGGTATATACTGTGACATTTAAGGCTTCGGGCTTATATCCCCTTCGCCTTCGTCTCAGGGGATATAAACTCTAAGCCGGGAATATGAATAACATATATTATTCAGGAATTTTAAGGAAAATGTTTCAGACCTTCGTCAATGATTATTACATTTTCTGTTATATTTCCAATGAAATCTTTCTTATAATTTCCACAGACAACAAAATGAAAACAAATCTAGTCGTGAAGTACATTTAATAATGGACTGTCCCAAAAAGACATGTCAACTATTTATCATAGTAAGAGGTACATAAAATGTATACTTATTGAATGGGTATGAGTAGATAGTAAGTTTATTGTCACAAGGAGCCAGGGATGATTCCAGGTGTTTTCAAATGGGTCCCTTGAATATCAAATTGGGAATTTTTATCCCAATTGGGAATTTTTTATGCATACAATCTTAGACGAAATAATATCATTTTCCTGTAAAAACGGAAAATGAATATTAAGTTAATTTCACCTGTACTCTGATTGAAGAAATTATTGGATTCAGACCAGGGAAGTTGTAATACATGAATATCATTGCATATGATGCACTATCATCTTAACTTTGGTAAAAGAGACCTTTTACAAAAACATATATACCACAAGTACCAGCTAACATAAACCTATGGCAAGCCATTTAGCTATTTATTCGAATTTCAAATGATCTCATAATATATAAGATATCTTATGTAATATATAAGATATCTCATATAATATATAAGATTTATTTAAGATATCGTAAAGTATATGAAATATCTTATAAATATGTTTTGTAAAAGATATCTTATATAATTTATCATATTAAGAAAATTATATGAAATATCTTATAATTTATATACGATATCTCTAATAATATTTTTTATAATATATAAGATATAATAAATAATATTTTTTATAAGATATCTTATATAATATAGAAGATATCTAATATCGATTTTAAAATATATATCTTACATATACTTTATATAAGATATCTTACATATACTTTATATAAGATATCTTACAAATATACTTTATATAAAATATCTTACAAATTTACTTTATACAAGATATCTTATATAGTTTATAAGATATCTTATATAGTTTATAAGATATCTTATATAGTTTATAAGATATCTTATATAATTTATAAGATATCTGATAAAGAAAATTATATGAGATATCTTATAAACTATAAGATATCTCATAAATTATTTAAGATATCTCGTGATTCACTGAACTATATAAGATATCTTTCAAACTATATAAAATATCTAATCGCGAACTATTATATAAGGTATCTTATAAAGTTTATGAGATATCTTGAAGTTAGATTAAATAGCAAACCGGCTTGCCATATTAACCATTGAAAAAAATCATCCATTGGGTATTTTTTCAACATATCATCTTTATAAACTTACCTTGATTTAAATGTATTTCAAATAGAACTGGTCAAGTGTCGAATTCAGAAAAGCAATTACAAAAGTATATATATATACTCAATTGATTTATAAGATATTTAAAGCAATTGAACCATTGAACTTTAAAATTATTTGGATCATTTCTATATCCTTTGAAACAGTTCCATAATGATGACATCGTATTTCAGGGGGGGGGGGTCTCATTTCCTGAATGGTCTATCATCAACATTATTTTCAAAAACGCTCAAACTTTTGCTTTTGCGGAAAAGAGAGCAAAATATAAAATAATTTCTTTTACAAAACAAGTTTTAATCAAATTACACAACCGGCTCTGCTGGGCGATCTGCTTTTACCATTAAAATTCATTCATCAATGTTATATCAAAATTTGAATTTGCTCTTTGCCGAGATCTGTTTTGACACCAATTTTGACAAAAAGCATATTTTTTATCAACCTGCTGAACGATCTACTTTTACGAGACCAAATACTCCCATAACATTTTAGCTTCAATTGAATCCGGCCGCTAAAATTGTTTACCTCATGTTGACATAATTAAATCGTTGTTAATAGAATGCGATCATAGTCAGCATTCTTATCCGGATTTTACTACGTTTTGACGACAAACTATGAAAAATTTCGGTGACGGAAACTTTTCCGGAAATACCGATTTTTGTTTTATTTTCCTGAATTGGGAATTTATATTTACAAACATTTTTTTGGGCCCCTGGCTGATTTAAGGGCCGTTAAGCGGCCCTAAACTATATATTGGAATCATCCCTGGGAGCAACTATTGTCATGAGGCATAGCCGAAGGCAATAGTTGTATTGAGGGACAATAAACTTACTATTCCACGAATATCCAGTCAGTAAGGGTTTTATTATATCGAAAAAGACAACAGACAATAAATGGCAGTGATAAATCAACTATCGTAATATAAAAAAGCAGAAACCCAACCATATCGTTAACTTCATAAATGTGTTCAGGCTACGTCTTGCACTGACGTTAACCCTAGGTACAATAGGTAAAACATGACGCCGTTACTCCTGCGGTATTTTCAAAATCCTCCAATTGTGTACCTGCATTGAAAATTCCACGAAATAAAATGACACCTGTGGTCAAATAGTTTCATACAGGTCCAATAGTTGGAAACGATTGACCGGTCCAATAGTTCAACGCTTACAATTTAAAAAAAAAGCATTGTGTATTTATTTTATATAGAAAATGATAGCTTGGGCATAATAAATTAATGTTCAAACTGTATATTTTCGGTCAATAATTTATTATGATTTTTTTGTCCTATGAACTGAGTGAAATGCAATATTTTTTCGAACTACTAGTTCATTGAGATAAAAAGAAAATATAAAATTCATGTTGCTAAGAGATTTTTTACTAGACTACATATGAGATTAAAGTAAGCAGCAATATGTAACCTTACGATCTTCTACTATGAGCAAAACGCATACTCTATAGTGTGTAATAAATGACTATAAATATCTCTGACATACCTCCCTTTGAAAGTGTTGAATCACTGTGATTACGCTGGTTTGTGAGTTGTATCACAGTCCTTTTTAACTCTTCTACAATAAACTAAAGTATTCTAGTACACAAGAAACAGTTTAATAATTATACTACTTTTAAAAAGTGATTGGAGTTTTCAAAATAACAGCGTATGTCATCTGATAAAGAATTAAACATAATAGTAATGATGTCATTTAACAAAAAGGTGACGATAATATTCATTGGACGAACGGATCAACAGAAGGAACGACAAGGTTATTGAAATATAACGCTCAAGTATTATTTTCATCATGATATTTACATATTTTTAATTTGTGAAGATGATGTAAAGTTCACGTGAGATTTATGTGAATACTATTTTTTTTAAATATTTGAAAGTGTTTGAGATAATATCAAGTGTAAACAACGTTCTAAGACGCAACTCCCAGCATATGTTTGGCCTGTACAGAGTCAGGCTATGTACACCATGTGTTTGTTGGTGTTTTATCTAAATATTTTTAAAGTTTGTGCATGATTTTGCCTTTTAACCTTTTAATCGAGCCGCTGATGATTTTTTTGAAAACGAAACACACAATGGCGTACACAATGATAAACCTATGACTTGTTTTTCCGTGTTGCACTTCTGTTTTTTTATTAAAGAGAAGTCGAGTTTGACTGCATTATTTATTGGCAGTTCTACAAAATGTAATTTTTCATTTCATCACCAATATCAATATTTGTATAGTTATTCATTTTCTTCAACTTATTCGTTTATTCATTTATCAGCTATTTTTATTGGTAGTGTGAACATGTGAATGTTTATATATTCTATAATATTGTCAGAAAAGGTGTTGCAACAGTTATAATAATCCCATGATAATAATTTCATACATAATATATTTCTTCTTGTATTCAATCATTCCAAACGTGTAAATAAAAGTCCTTTGCCAGATTTAGTGACTTTTTACATATCTTAAAAAATTAAGATTTACAAATTTAACATGTCATGAAACCATTGTGTTTTTATTTTGTAATTTTAGCACTATTTGTGTTTAAGTAGTGTCTTCTACTTGTTTATATCTGTATGTATTTTTGATGAGTACTTATGTAAACAAATAAATAAATAAATGTTCTTGTTCTAATTTATTGGCTAAAAAATCAAAGCAACATCGAACGTTGAACCTGACAGGCCAACCTATCACAGCAACATCGACACGTTGAAGCTGAAAGGCCAACCTATCACAGCAACATCGACACGTTGAACCTGACAGGCCAACCGATCACAACAACATCGACACGTTAAACCTGACAGGCCAACCTATCACAGCAACATCGACACGTTGAACCTGACAGGCCAACCTATCACAGCAACATCGACACGTTGAACCTGACAGGCCAACCTATCAAAGCAAAATCGACACGTTGAACCTGACAGACCAACCTATCACAGCAATACTGACACGTTGAACCTGACAGGCCAACCTATCAAAGCAACATCGACAAGTTGAACCTGACGGGCCAACCTATCACAGCAACATTGACACGTTGAACCTGACAGGCCAATCTATCACAGCAACATTGACATGTTGAACCTGACAGGCCAACCTACCACAAAAAGTAGCGTTATCGTACATATAAACTATAGAATAAAATGTAAAATAACATCAATACCGAACTCAAAGGAAAATTCGAATCGGAAAGTTCCTTATCAAATGGCAAAATCCAAAGCTCAAGCACTTTAAACGAATGGAAAACAGCTTTCATATATTCTTACTTGACAACAATGTGTGAACAAAACAAACAGACATAATAGATAAAAATGTCACAAATAGGGGTACAGCAGTCAACAATGTGTTATATTCTTATTTACCTTAAAAACAAAAGATGTCAAAAACGAAATAAACGAAACAATGTCTTTGCAAATGATCGATTTCAAGTAATACATAGGTTACAGATACCAAAGGTATATTCAAACTCATAAAGTCGGTGACAAACTGACAAAGACATGGCCAAAAACGAGGACAAAAAGTCAAAAAACAGAATACAAAACACAACATAAAAAACAAGACTGAGCAGCACAAAGACTACCAAATAAAGTGAAAGGAATGAACTTTGTTATCTCTCTTTTTATATGTAAGGTTAAATTGCATTTTTATGCACCCGCCGTAGCGGAGTGTGCATTAAGTTTTACCCTTGTCCGTCTGTGCGTCCGTACGTTCGTACGTCCCAAAGTTGGTTTCCGTTCTCTAACTTTAGTTTGCCTCTACCAAATGTTATGAAACGTATACACAATGCTCATTACCACTTAACACAGATCAAGGGCGCATTTCGGTGGCGTCATTTTAACCGTTCTAGAGTTATACCCCTTTAAAAAGGGAAGAATTGCTGATATTTGTTTCCGTTCTTCAACTCTAGTTTGCCTTAACCAAATGTTATGAAACTTATACACAAAGCTAATGACCACACAACACAGATCAAGTTTGAACTTCGGTGGCGTCGCTTAAATTAAGTCGGCTTCATATCTTGACTTACATCTAGAAATTGACAATGAGGGTCGGTTGAAAACAAAACTTTACGACAGAAATGATGATTTCAGCTTTCCAATTGTGAACTTTCCATTTCTAAGTAGCAAAATTCCAGCAGCACCTGCATACGGGGTATATATCTCCCAATTGATACGATATTCCCGTGCTTGCATTTCCTATCATGATTTTCTTGATAGAGGGTTGCTGCTCACAAGGAAGCTATTACACCAAGAGTTCAAAATGGTAAAGTTGAAATCATCTCTTCGTAAATTTTACGGACGCCATCACGAGTTGGTTGACCATTATGGAATAACCGTTTCTCAAATGATATCGGATATGTTCCTTACGTCGTAACTACAACCCCTTCCCTTTCTTGAATGTGACCTACCGAATTAGACTATTTACCGGATTTGTAATCACAAAAGCAACACGACGGGTGCCACATGTGGAGCAGGATCTGCTTACCCTTCTGGAGCACCTGAGATCACCCCTTGTTTTTGGTGGGGTTCGTGTTGTTTATTCCTTAGTGTTCTATGTTGTGTCATGTGTACTATTGTTTTTCTGTTTGTCTTTTTCATTTTTAGCCATGGCGTTGTCAGTTTGTTTTAGATTTATGAGTGTGCCTGTCCCTTTGGTATCTTTCGTCCCTCTTTTTTTAAACCGTTTTAGAGTTATCCCCCTTTAAAAATGGTAGAATTGCTGGGTTTTTCGTTTCCGTTCTCTTACTTTAGTTTGCCTCACCAAATGTTATGAAACTTATACACAATGCTTATTACTACAAAACACAGATCAATGTTTGAATTTCTGTGGCGTCACTTTAACGGTTCTAGAGTTTTACCCCTTTAAAAATGGAAGAATTGCTGAATTTGTATACGCCCGTTTACGGAACGTATTATGGTATACCGTTGTCCGTCTACCCTTCTGTCCGTCCGTCGTCAACATGTCATGTCGGTCATTAACTCAAAAACGCTTTAACCAATTTGCAAAAAATTTTGGTGAATTGTTTTTATCTATTGACGTGAGCTCCCTTTCGTTTTTTTATCAATTTAAGATTTTACGTTTCCGATTTATGGGGTTTTATTCCTTAAAAAAAGGGGGATGTTCCAGTTTTCGGACAATAACTCAAGAATGCTTTTACCAACTTGCAAGAAATGTTGATTAATTTTTTTATATCTATTGACATGAGCTCCCTTTTGATTTTTATAAATTTTAGATTTGACGTTTCAAAGTTTCGGGGTTTTATTCATATAAAAGGGGGATTTCCCAGTTTTCGGACAATAACTAAAAAATGCTGTGAGCAGTTCTCATGAAACTTGGATGAATTGTTGATATCTATTGATGTTAGCTCCCTTTAGGATTTTATAAACTGGATGTGTTTAAAGTCTGACAACAGATGTACTCAGAAATCTTAAATTGAATATAAATTCAATTCATATAATAGTTATCAGAGCTACCAGGATTATAATTTAGTAATAATTACGGTTTCAAGTTCTATGACTATATGTATTGAGAAACCTATAAGATGTCAAATATTTAATAACAATCCAAATTCAGCAAATTCAGACCTGTATCAAGCTTGAATATTGTGTCCATTTTTGCCCCAACTGATCAGGGTTGGACCTATGTGGGCGTATCCAGCTGTGCTTAACGCAGCAGTTTACTCGTTTCTGTTCTCTAACTTTAGTTAGCTTCAACCAAATGTTATGTAACTTATACACAATGTTTATTACCACAAAATACAGATCAAATTTGAATTTTGGTTACGTCACTTTTACTGTTCTAGAGTTATCCTCCTTCACAAATGGAAAAAAAGCTATACTTTTGGTTTCCGTTCTCCAACTTTAGTTTGCCTCCGAATGTTCTGAAACTTATACACAATAACTTTTACCACAAAACTCAGATTTGGGTAGCGTCACTTTTGCCGTTTTTCAGATATATTCCTTTATAACTTTATATGATATGCAAGTGTGAGCATCATCTGTGTCCCATGGACACATTTCCCATTTATTAAGAAAGGTTTAGTAAAAGGTGCTTGAAAAGAGGTACTTTAGCTAGTACATAATTGACAAAAATATCCCACATGGAATAACCTGAGTAACTCACATACATCATATTTATCAGTAAAATTTCCATCATCGAATTCATGTTTTGATAAATTCACATTTGAGGATAATACGAAACATGGTAGTGATATATCCCGGCTACAAGACAAGAAATAACAGGTATTCTATTCTCCCCTTTTGGAGATACAAATATGACACATGCATAGAAATTTTACAAGTATTTCTCCAAAGGTTGGCTTTATATGGCCTCTCTCTCCTTTAAAAAATCCTTGATCTGCACCTGACCCTCATGAATGCTTGCATCTCCTTTGTATCAGTGAATTCAAAATTAAGTAAAGTGTATCGAAAATGTTTTGATTTTCTGCTTGCTTCTCCTTCTTTCTGCAACTTCCTCCTGTGGTTAGGAGCACATCAATTGCTTGATTATTCACAGTGGGCTTATATTACTCGGTCGAAAATAGTTAAAATCACTTTGGTATTTTACAGTATAAAACGCAATTGAATATTTAAAAGACGATGGGCTATAGTACGCGGAAGATAATGAACGTTATTCACTTTGTTATTTCGTTTTAATCCGAAGTTTCTAATAGTCTAAAATCTAAAATGTTTCTGATTGACTTTATGACGATAGTAGAACCGTGGTCTGACACTATTTTAAAAATATCTGTATTGCTATTGAAATATATATATATATATATATGACTTCTGACTAAAATCTATAGAATCCTAATGCGTTAACATATCTTATATGCTTGTTTACAAACGTGCATACTCACATCGTACATGTATATTGCTCTCAGTAAAAGGGATGTACTTCTGTCAGAATGACAGGTTCAACAGAGTAATGATGAAGAACGACAAAAATCAATACAGCTTATTCCTTTTACGTAAATCTTCACGAATGATTAACGCATTAAATGACAAATGTGTTCTATATATCAACTCGCCAACCAAACCATTTCGAGGTCTTTGATCAACAGTTGCCAAAATATGGCATCGGGTGACGGGAATCGCCGACAGTTTTATGTTGTGAACTTTTCCCTTATAAATTGTCAATTGTCTCTAACGTGTTAAGTTATTACTCTATGTTTTGGATGTTTGGTCATTGCTTAGGGCCGACGAAGACGTCAACGGTCTCTGGTGGATAGTTATTTCTTTTTTTCACAAAATATTTAATGGTACATCCGTTTAAAAAATGGTTCATATAAACTGAACATGCTGAAGATCTGACACATCAAACAGTAATGAAACCACAAGTATGTTCTCTCTCAAAAGACATGAGAACTTCAAAGTAAAACCACAAGAAAAAATGTTACAAATGTGATTGTGAAATCCTAATCTGAATACAACGTCTAGTGTAATATGACAATATTTGTGTAACATAGATATAGGAAGATGTGGTGTGAGTGCCAATGAGACAACTCTCCATCCAAATAACAATTTAAAAATTAAACCATTATAGGATAAAGTACGGCCTTCAACACGGAGCCTTGGCTCACACCGAACAACAAGCTATAAAGGGCCCCAAAATTACTAGTGTAAAACCATTCAAACGGGAAAACCAACGGTCTAATCTATATAAACAAAACGAGAAACGAGAAACACGTATATATTACATAAACAAACGACAACTACTGTACATCAGATTCCTGACTTAGGACAGGTGCAAACATTTGCAGCGGGATTAAACGTTTTAATGGGCCCAAACCTTCTCCCTTTTTCTGAAACAATAGCATAACATCACAACATATAAAAACATACGATAAAATATCAATTAGCAGACTTAACTCAATCAAAAAACGTATGATTACACAAAGAACGAATAAATTTGATCTGCGATATCTGAATACAAACATGTATGCTTCATTTGTCATCGTTGGGAATCTCACCAAGTTAAAGTACAAATATAATGTATGGACTCTTTTTGAGTTTCTATTTGAATTCATCAGCTCGGAAAATTTATCTCGTCTGATTTTAACCTACTACTGGGGTCAATGTTTTTAAATGATATAATTGCAAACTGTTTTCAATGTAAAAATCACAAACGGTTTCAATGTTAAAATTACAAACTGTATCAATGATAACATTACAAACTGTATCGGTGACTTTTGCTAAAAAATAGTTTTCTAAAGCCTTGAAAATGATGTCGAACAAACATAAAACAATAGGCCCATAAGAACCTGATCGCTCACCTCGTATTTTTTGTGTTAGTCTTGCTTCGATGATTAATTTGTTGTTTAATGTATATTAATGCGTTTTTTAAATATGCCTTAAAAATGTTCCCACTATATATCATAGTTTCTGTTTATGAAAGAAATGGTGATATATATATTTCAAATAGTTATCAAAGGTACCAGGATTATAATTTAGTACGCCAGACGCGCGTTTCGTCTACATAAGACTCATCAGTGACGCTCAAATCAAAAATATTTATAAACCCAAACAAGTACAAAGTGGTACAAAGCAATAGCTTCTATAAAGGATCAATTGACGATTTCGGCTATTTGACTAATTTCTAGCTTTTATTTTGCCGAACATTTTTCTGTTTGAAGTTTCTCCCGATCTTTCATAATTTGTGCGAAAAACTATTCAAATGGTTATCTTTCAAGCCGAATATCTCATATGAGGGATCACTTGACAATTTTCGTCATGTTGCCATAAGTGTAGCTCTTATTTTGCTGATCATTTTTGCTGTTTAAGGTTTCTTTCTTTCTATCATTGTTTTCTGAAAAAAATCGAAAATGTTTAATCAAAATAGACTTTTAAGGACAATAACTCAAAATTGGGTTGTCTGTCTCGGCTGAAAATGTCCTCATTCAAAAACGTTAATTTTTGACTCTTCACATTGAATAATCCGCGAAGCAGATTATGTAAAATGTGAAGAGTCAAAAATTAATTTTATGGTTCAATAAATTCAAAATAAATTATTGCCATTCATTACAAATGAATTTCTATAAAAAAAAATAAGGCTCAAAGAACTTTTTCTATTATTTATATTAACAATCACAACTTACACACATGTTGGCGTATGAATACACAACGTCAGAGTGGGCGTGTCGCCGTAAAAATTGACAACATTGAAAATAAAAGTAATACTTTTAACCAATTAGAAGACAGAAATTACACCAAATTTATCTATTTACAAATGAGATGAATCGGTTATTTTATCTTTCAGACTTACATGCTTTTTCACATTCCTTTTATTTGTGAAAGATAAAATACATGTCAATCACGTGATATCAATTGACATAAATTTCAAGACAAAACAAAAAACTTAGCGGGAAAACCTCATCTTACAAAATGTAATGGAAGTGGCTTGGGGAAAATATTCCTTGTATTGACCGGTGCATACATTTTTTGATACATATTATATGACAAAAGATTACCTTTAATTATTTTGGAGTCAAAAAGTAAAATGATCCACCCAAATGCCATAACAATACAGGATCAATGTAAACGCATACTGTTATCCCTACCACTCAAGCAATTGTTTCCCTTCCTCTGTTATCCCTACCACTCAAGCATTTGTTTCCCTCCCTATTTTTATCATATTTCAAAAGTTCTTATGAAGGTAAGCTAGTAATTTTTTTAAAGCAGACGTTTGACGCTAACGGTATTGAAAAGTCGGCGTTTGACGCAAACGATAATGAAAAGATAACATTTGACCCTAGCGGTATTGAAAAGATGACTTTTTACTCTAGCGTTATTGAAAAGCTTGCGTTTGACAATAAAAGCCTTCCCATCCCTCTTTTTACAGCTGCTGTTAATTGAATCCAATTTAACTGTAATTACACCATATATTTCCTTATGAAATTAAAAGAATATAAAACTTAATGATAAATGATATGATCGGTTTGAAAAACATTTTGTATATTTATGTACTGCTCCCAATATCTTACTGTTCAGTAAAGTCTTTATATTATCAAACTGTTCAAGGTTTTGTCTGTATGTACTGCCCCCAATATCTTACTGTTCAGTAAAGTCTTTATACTATCAAACATTTTGTATATTTATGTACTGCTCCCAATATCTTACTGTTCAGTAAAGTCTTTATATTATCAAACTGTTCAAGGTTTTGTCTGTATGTACTGCCCCCAATACCTTACTGTTTAGTAAAGTCTTTATATCATCAAGATGTTCAAGGTTTTGTCTGCATGTATTGCTCCCAATATCTTACTGTTCAGTAAAGTCTTTATATTATCAAACTTTTCAAGGTTGTATCTGTATGTATTGCTCCCAATATATTACTGTTCAGTAAAGTCTTTATATTATGAAACTGTTCAAGGTTGTGTCTGTATGTACTGCTCCCAATATCTTACTGTTCAGTAAAGTCTTCATATTATCAAACTGTTCAAGGTTTTGTCTGTATGTACTGCTCCCAATATCTTACTGTTCAGTAAAGTCTTTATATTATGAAACTGTTCAAGGTTGTGTCTGTATGTACTGCTCCCAATATCTTACTGTTCAGTAAAGTCTTTATATTATCAAACTTTTCAAGGTTGTATCTGTATGTATTGCTCCCAATATATTACTGTTCAGTAAAGTCTTTATATTATGAAACTGTTCAAGGTTGTGTCTGTATGTATTGCTCCCAATATCTTACTGTTCAGTAAAGTCTTTATATTATCAAACTGTTCAAGGTTTTGTCTGCATGAAGTGCTCCCAATATCTAACTGTTCAGTTAAGTCATTTTATTATCAAACTGTTCAAGGTTTTGTCTGCATGTACTGCTCCTAATATTTTACTGTTCAGTAAAATCTTTATATTATGAAACTGTTCAAGGCTGTGTCTGTATGTACTGCTCCCAATATCTTACTGTTCAGTAAAGTCTTTTAATTATCAAACTGCTCAAGATTTTGTCTGTATGTACTGCTCCCAATATCTTACTGTTCAGTAACGTCTTTATATTATCAAACTCTTCAAGGTTTTGTCTGAAAGTACTGCTCCCAATAGCTAACTGTTCAGTAAATTCTTTATATTATCAATTTGTTCAAGGTTTTGTATGCATGTACTGCTCCTAATATCTTACTGTTCAGTAAAGTCTTTATATTATGAAACTGTTCAAGGTTTTGTCTGCATGTATTGCTCCCAATATCTTACTGTTCAGTAAAGTCTTTATATTATCAAACTGTTCAAGGTTGTGTCTGTATGTATTGACCCCAATATCTTACTGTTTAGTAAAGTCTTTATATTATGAAACTGTTCAAGGTTTTGTCTGTATGTATTGCCTCCAATATCTTACTGTTCAGTAAAGTCTTTATATTATCAAACTGTTCAAGGTTTTGTCTGCATGCATTGCTCCCAATATCTTACTGTTTAGTAAAGTCTTTATATTATGAAACTGTGCAAGGTTTTGTCTGCATGTATTGCTCCCAATATCTTACTGTTCAGTAAAGTCTTTATATTATCAAACTGTTCAAGGTTGTGTCTGTATGTATTGCTCCCAATATCTTACTGTTCAGTAAAGACTTTATATTATCAAACTGTTCAAGGTTGTGTCTGTATGTATTGCTCCCAATATCTTACTGTTCAGTAAAGTCTTTATATTATCAAACTGTTCAAGGTTGTGTCTGTATGTATTGCTCCCAATATCTTACTGTTCAGTAAAGACTTTATATTATCAAACTGTTCAAGGTTGTGTCTGTATGTATTGCCCCCAATATCTTACTGTTCAGTAAAGACTTTATATTATCAAAATGTTCAAGGTTTTGTCTGTATGTATTGCCCCCAATATCTTACTGTTTTGTGGTCATTGAATTATGATAATGCAGTTTTTTATATACAGCAATCCCTCTTGACCTAAAACTATTACTGAATAATGAATTACTGTGCAGCTATTATTAGTTACATAGCGTGTTAGTGACCTAATATGATATATACAAGATCAGTAAATTCCATATGGGAAGCGAAGCTCGAACCCCATATGGAATTTACTTACCCTGTATATATCATATTAGGTCACTAGCACACTATGTAACGAATTTATCTTACCGACTATCTTTATTTATTGAATTTAGACTAAAGTGCTCTCATAACACATCTTCTTATTTCTGTATTAAAGTGTTCTAGTGTTCAATTTTAAGAACCTTCTTCAATTGGTCTGCACTAAAAAAAAACTTATGTAAACAATAAATATCTGTTATCAACAACCTTGATATAACAACATTCAACAGAACTTTCATTACTTTTAAATAATCAAACAGTGCATAAGTCATAAATCCACTACTAACCGTGTATTGAAATAAGCCCCGCCTCCCTACTAACCTAATATGGAAAAATACACGGTCACCACGAGGTCGCTTTAAACCAATCATATTCCTAGAAATGTATAGGAGGTAAGATAAATAGATTTACATTAAAAAAAAAAAAATATGGTTAGTTTTGGTTATACTACTCAGTTTGAAGTATGAAAACTAATGATATTTGTTTACGATTCAATATTTTGAAGAAAAAGAGGACATGCTGGCATTTTAAATTAATGTGAACAAAATTTTGTGGTCATTATTTTCCAATATTGCTGGAACTTGTATGTTACAGTCCCTCTTTACCTAGAATTATAACTGAATTACTGTGCAGCTATATAGATGTGAAGAATGAAAGAGCAAATAATGTCAGTTTAGATTGATGCGGACAAAAGATTTGTGTTAAAGAGGTTCGTCCTAGGTACGAAAACTTCTCGTAAGCAGATATCACATTTGTTTACGATTCAATATTTTAAATAAAAAGAGGACATGCTAGTACTATAAATTGCAAACAAAATTTAAAAGTCATTGTTTTCCAATATAATTGCTGTCATATGTACAATACATCCTTTCCTAAAAATATAACTGGCCCCGGATTACTGCAGTGTGCGGCTAAATGTATATAGATTTACATGATGAAGAACAAATATGGTCAGTTTAAGTTTGAGTTAAAAACATATTTATTTATAATAGTGGATTGGGAAACATAACAATTAGATAATGAGGTAAGATAATTTTGTTATGTGAAACTGACCCCTGGAATGACAAATGTAAAACAATTCAAATAATAATGACCCCCCCCCCCCCCCCTAATACTAACGGCCTAATTTATGTACAAAATGGAAGAAAAAACATAATTTATGTAACATACCAACAAAAGAAAATCACTGAATTACAGGCTCTTGAATTGGAACAGACTCATACATGCAGAATATGGCGGGCTTCAACATGTTTCTTGCCGATTAAAATTCTGAAATAAAACCGGCAAAATAGCAAAACTCTGTATAATATTAATTGCTATTTTGCCGAAACGTTTATATTTAGACAAAAAGTTATCCTGACAGAACACTAGAAAGGTTATTAAATCAATACAAATAAAAGATGTATGAGTAACGGATAAATCATGCATGCTAGTTTGTCATTTAGAAAAGGTAACCTACTGCACAACCCATTACATTGACATTTTTCGCTGCTATTTACATATAGCATTTTTTTTTTATATAAAAACAATTTTGATCACAAAATCAACACAATTGTAATATTGAAACTTTCATTCATTCATAAATATCTATACAGTTCAGAGTTCACGCACGTGTTGTGTTGATGGACATAGCAGATAAGGTCGCGTCTTATTGCTTTATGTATTTGTGTTGATTAGTTAGCTCGAGCATTACATTAAAGTATGTTAATCAGTACACATGGCTTGTCTCTCACTTAATATATATAGGCTATCAACGTTACATTGGCGACGAGGATAAAAAAAAAGTTGGAAATGTTAAAAATGTATTTTTATGGATTTATTAATTAGTGACACTGATAATTAAACCATGGCTACATCTTTGCCAAATTTTCCGAGTTTTCCGGTACATGAGAACAATGCTGAAATAAGGTGGCGTATATGGATTAGTAGACTTGAAAATTTATTCATTGGATTAAACATAAAGGACAGCAAACGACAAAGAGCACTCTTGCTACATTACGCTGGAGAAGATGTTAACGAAGTCTTTGATACCCTTGATAATACAGGAGAAGACTTTGATGCCGCTTAACAGAAGTTAACCGCTTACTTTGCTCCGAAAAAGAATACAGAATACGAAATCAACAAATTTAGGCAAGCCAAACAAACATCTGATGAAACTATCGACAGTTTTCACACGAGGCTACGCCAGCTAGCTGTAAACTGTGAATTTACTGAAACATCCAAAGAAGTAAAATCGCAAATTATCCAAGGTTGTCATTCAACTAGACTAAGACGAAAAGCTCTTAGGGAAGACACGACCCTTGAAGGATTAATTTCATCAGCCAGAGCGTTAGAACTTTCCGAAAAACAGGCATCAGAAATTGAACAATCAGACAAACAATCCGCAAATGCTGTTAGAAAAGGAGTTGGAAAACGTAGAAACGGACCACGATTTCTACAGACACAAACTGACCAAAACGTAAGGAAAAGGACTACAGGTACTTGCAGAAACTGTGGAGGTGACTTTCCACATGCAAACAAGTGTCCGGCATTTGGAAAAAGTTGCAACTCATGTAAAAAGTTGAATCATTTCGCTTCTGTGTGTAGATCTAAACGTATGGACGGAACTAGTACTTTTAAAAGAAAAGTAAACAAAGTTGACAATTACGAACATAATGATGATCGTGATAGCAGTTCTGACGATTGTTACGTTTTTGGATTACGAGAAAATACTGTGAATAAAGTACAGAAAGGACAACCGAAAATAAACGTGAAAATCAATAATTCTAATGTGGATATTTTAATTGATACAGGATCAAGTATTAATGTTATTGATGAAAGCACATTCGAGAACATTAAGTGTAAACCCAAACTTTCTCACGCTGACACTAAAGTCTTCGCATATGGATCAGATAAAAACTTGAAATTAATGGGAAAATTTCACGCTACAATAGAGACTGACCATAAAATAACAACCGCACCGGTGTATGTGATGAAAGGAAGATACGGGAATTTATTATGCTATGATACATCTGTTGACTTAAGCGTAGTGCCAGTCATTTCTTCAGTAACAGATAAACATGAAATATTATGCAATAAATATAGCGATGTGTTCAATGGAATTGGAAAATTAAAAGATGAAAAAGTGAAAATTCATATTGATGGAAGTGTAAAACCAGTTATACAACCACATAGGCGTATTCCGTTTCACATTCGAAAGCAAGTAGAAGCAGAACTTGAGAAACTCGAAAAACAGGATATAATAGAAAAGGTGGACGGACCAACACCTTGGGTGTCCCCGATAGTTGTGGCCCCTAAACCGAAAAACAAAAACGAAATTCGACTATGCGTGGATATGAGGGAACTGAACAAAGCTATTTTGCGTTCACGTCATATTACACCAACACTCGATGACATGATCTTGGATTTAAACGGATCTAAAGTATTCTCGAAAATGGACCTTCGAAGTGGATATCATCAATTGGAGTTAAACGAAGAATCCAGGAACATCACAACCTTCACGACACACGTAGGATTACGGAGATATAAACGACTCAGTTTTGGTGTTTCATCAGCCGCAGAGTTATTCCAAAACACACTGAGTAATGCACTTGAAGGATTAGATGGAGTCCGAAATATATCCGATGATATTATCGTATTTGGAAGTAACCAGGACGAACATGATAAACGATTGGAAAAACTATTTGCACGACTTAATGAAAAGAACTTGACATTAAATAAGGCAAAATGTGAATTTAATAAGAACAAACTTGAATTCTATGGTCACATTTTCAGTGCAGATGGCATATCAGCCGATCCAATAAAAATAAGCGCTATCAGGAACACGACAATACCGAAAGACGTAAGTGAAATTCGTAGTTTCTTAGCAATGACCAATTATGTAGGACGTTTCATTCCAAATTACTCAACTATAACTGAACCGCTCCGCAGATTAACAAAGCAGGATTCTAAATGGGAATGGACATCTGAACAACAGGAATCATTTGACAAGCTAAAGAATGAACTTGTTGCTGACCGTGTGATGTCATATTTTGACCCTAACAAAGAAACAATGTTGATAGTAGATGCAAGTCCCGTTGGATTAGCTGGATTATTAACACAAAATAGAAAAATTATCGCATACGCAAGCCGATCATTGACAGACGTTGAAACACGCTATTCGCAAACAGAAAAGGAAGCATTAGCAATTGTATGGGCAATTGAACATTTTCACCTTTATTTGGACGGACAATCATTTACATTGGTATCCGATCACCAACCGCTTGAAACTATATTCAACAGTCCAAAGGCAAAAACACCAGCACGCATTGAAAGATGGAGATTAAGATTATAGGGATATAATTTCAAAGTACAGTATAAACCAGGAAAGGTGAACGCAGCTGATTATTTATCAAGACATCCGACACCGAATACATCAATCGCATGTAAACATTCTCAATTAGCTGAAGAATATGTCCGATACTTAACTGACAACGCTGTGCCGAAGGCAATGACCCTTAATGAGATAGCTGGAAGTACACAAAAAGATAAAGATCTGCAAACCGTAATTACTGCATTAAAATCAAACAGGTGGGACAAGTATGAGAGTAATAAGCTAGATACATTCTCAAGATTAAGATACGAATTAACAATTGTTCCCGTTAATGATATGGAGATCATACTGCATGATAATAGAATCGTCATTCCGAAAAATTTACAAATGCGTGTAATTGACCTTGCACATGAAGGTCATCAGGGCATAGTACGCACAAAACAGTTATTACGTGAAAAGGTATACTTCCCTGGAATAGACAAACTAGTAGAACAAACGTGTAAATCATGTATACCATGTTTAGCGTCAACCCCGAAAAATGTTTTCGAACCATTACAAATGTCCGAGATACCGAATAATATATGGGAGAATCTCAGCATGGATTTTTGTGGACCATTTCCGAATGGATATTACGTTATGGTAATAATTGATGAATACTCAAGGTATCCTGTAATAGAAACCTTAACCAGTTTAACCGCAAAATCTGTCATACCGCTATTAGACAAAACTTTCTCAATTTTTGGAATACCGAAAGAACTGAAAACAGACAACGGACCGCCGTTTAATTCAGGAGAGTTCCGAAATTTTGCAGATAACATGGGTTTTAAGCACCGCAAAATAACTCCGTTATGGCCTCGCACTAACGCGGAAAGTGAAAGATTCATGAGAACTATAGGGAAAGCAATTCGTGCAGCTCAAACGGAACATCGCAGTTGGAAGCAAGAAATACACACATTTCTTCGCAATTATAGAGCAACACCACACTCAACAACTAACGTGTCCCCGGCAGAACTTTTATTTGGAAGGAAGATCAATACAAAAATGCCGAACATTTCAATAAATAAGCAAGCCGACAGTGAAGTTCGAAAAGAAGACCACAAGAACAAAATTAAAATGAAATCATACTTCGAGAAAAAACATTCAGTAAAAGTACCTGATTTTACAGTAGGAGATACCGTACTAGTTAAACAGGAAAAGAAAGATAAACTATCTACCCCGTACAATCCTCAACCATAAACAATTAAGAATAAAAAGGGTAGTATGATTACGGCAACGAACGAACAACAAAAAGATATCACTCGCAATTCGTCACACTTCAAAAAGATTGGGAAATCTAACATAATGACGGATGAGGAAATAGAAGAAATCATTGATGATGACATACCGAACACACCATTGAGAAGATCATCACGAGAAAAACAAACACCGAAACATCTCGATGATTATGTGCGTTAAAGAGCTGTGTTACAGGCATAATAATCCTGTGCTCTTTCTGATGTATCAGTAAGGTTTGATGTTGATTTATATGTTTGTGAATTTATGATACAAATCAATTTTGTGGAATTTACTTTTCTCACTCGTAATGAAAGCCTTATCAGATTGATCAGACGATCCACTTATTATATTGACATTACAGTACGCGTACCGAATAATTTACATTTATCACAGACTATAAAGTTCTAATTTTCTATTGATACAATTTTATGCTTCTTATCACTTAATTTGTTTACACAGACAGTTAAAGATTTTATGACTACACAGACAGTAATATAATTAATTAAAGTAGAACTTTAATCTGAGAAAAGAAGAGATGTAATATTGTAACTTTCATTCATTCATAAATATCTATACAGTTCAGAGTTCACGCACGTGTTGTGTTGATGGACATAGCAGATAAGGTCGCGTCTTATTGCTTTATGTATTTGTGTTGATTAGTTAGCTCGAGCATTATATTAAAGTATGTTAATCAGTACACATGGCTTGTCTCTCACTTAATATATATAGGCTACCAACGTTACAACAATCTTGATATTTTATTTGTATCTGTCTACCAGGTAGATTTATTGCAAAATCATTGATAGTTCCTTCTTAATCTGTAGGATTTAGAGAAAAAAGACAAAAACAAAAACCAGAATGTGACGATGGGTCCAAAACAGATTTTCCTCGAAACACATCTAATCGTAAAAAAGGTACACTATCTACCTTTACAATAGATAATGATGTTATTGAATTCAGTTATGAACATCAAACACAACCATGCAAAGAAGAACAATGATCAACGATTCTAGGGACTGTCTTGAATTGTAATTAAAGGCAACAGTAGTATACCGCTGTTCAAAACTCATAAATCCATGGACAAAAAAACAAAATCGGGGTAACAAACTAAAACCGAGGGAAACGCATTAAATATAAGAGGAGAATAACGACACAACACTAAAATGTAACACACACAGAAACGGACCAAGCATCAGACAAAATCCCACGAGAATAACAAATATAACATCAAAACCAAATACATGAATTTGGGATAGACAAGTACCGTGACACGTCTTATCGCAATGTGAATTTACACTCAAAAATAATAGAAAACAAACGACGCAACGTTAAAATGTAACACACACAGAAACGAACAATAATATAACAATTGCCATATTCCTGACTTGGAACAGGACATTTTTAAAGGAAAAAATGGAGGGTTGAACCTGGTTTTGCGGCATGCCAAACCTCGCACTTTAATGGCAATGTTAAATATAACATTGAAATGACAACATAATAATATAGGACAACAATACAAATAAATTGTAAATAATTATCGAAAATATTTTTGACAAAAACAAACATATGTATGGGAATGTTTTAAAAAATGAATCGAGAGAAACAACATTTTACATAATGAAACACATGCATGAGCAATAGCGAAATGAATATAAGTTCCAGTTGACATAACTACTTCAATTATATAGAGGGAGATATTAGGGGGCTTTAATTATCCTCATCTTTTTAATTGGGGACTGGTTATCTGTAACTGAAGAATGAGTGGGGTGAAAATAAATAGCCTTGTAAAATATTGAGAATGGATAAAGGGATTATCAAGCTACTTTTTAATACTTCGAATTTGGGGAGGGGGCGGCATCGAACTTGAAAAAAGTAGATAAATGTCAATGTTTCCTTCTTCTTAAATCCTAAAAAAAAAAGAATCTCGTCATCTTAAAAAAATAAATATTTAGGATACCTACAATTTTCTTAAATTTTAAAAGTATTAACATAAACATTAATCATATCATGGCAAGTAAAAGATCATAATTATGCCCCACCTACGATAGTAGAAGGGCATTATGTTTTCTGGTCTGTGCGTCCGTTCGTCCGTCCGTCTGTCCCGCTCCAGGTTAAAGTTTTTGGTCAAGGTAGTTTTTGATGAAGTTGAAGTCCAATCGACTTCAAACTTTGTACACATGTTCCCTATGATATGATCTTTCTAATTGTTATGCCAAATTAGAGTTCTTACCCCAATTTCACGGTCCACTGAACACGGAAAATGATAGTGCAAGTGGGGCATTGGTGTACTGAGGACACATTCTTGTTTCAAATTAAATATTTTTAATGAAAACGTGCAAAACAGGTATGGAGTATGGGGTTGAAGCATACATGAAATACGTTTTTACTTAACAAAAACGAGAACTTGATAGATTGCATTGCAATTGATATTATAACATTGAAACTGCAGATTTATACCATTACATTCATGTATAATTATTATTGTTTTCTAATTTACTGGACTGTTCTTTGTTTTGAAATAATCGTAATGAATAAACAAAAGTCTATCAAATAGAGAACAACGATGTAGTGTATAACCGCAGGACATGCTTTAGATAGGGGATGATTGCAATTATTGCTTGTCGTAAAAGATTTAACAGTGTTTGTTTAACATTAGAAATTGTAAGTTCTTTCCGGTTTAGTTTGACAAAAGTGTAGTGAATGGATGGTTTAAGAAAGTTAAGTCCTGAGATACATGCTAACCTTTTAAAGAATAATTACAGTACATAAGTGAAAATAAACGCTATTTATCTAAACACACGGAAAATCTCCTATATCGTTTTTTAAAATCCTTCAATTCAACACCCTAAAATGCACAATCATGCAATTTACTATTTAACAGTTTAATTTTAGAAGTAGTAAATAAGCAGCCTGGGCGACACCATAAAAAGTTGGTCGATCACGGACAATAATTCAATTTGATTGGATTAAAAATTACAGACAATGTATTCATCTGGGTCTTAATGATAATATCATGTGAATTGGCAACATAGATCGAACCGATTCCGTTAACACTTTGCATATAGTTCTAAAAATGTTCATAAACAATATCATACTAACAATACAAATATTTAGGACCTACTCATTTTCAAAAACAACAGCAGAAATGATTTGTTAACTAAGCTCTGTTCTTAATGAATCACATCAAACTTTAGAGCAGTGCAACAAAATTTCATATTGCAGTCATGAGAATGAATTCGTACAAAGTATAGATTACAAATATTTAATTTAAAGCGTAAAATACCTGAAAACGAAACTAATATTGAAGTCTTTTTTGAACGAGAAATTTCTGAAAATTGACAAATATAAACAGTAGCAGCAAG
>CM034354.1:1384665-1489665 GCA_019925275.1 Mytilus edulis
TCGAGATATTTTTTGTACACATAAAATATTATTTTTTATTTCTGCGAGTTGTAACGAATTCATAACGGCTGTCGATGGTCTTATTTTACCCTTAGATTTACCCTGCTCTGCGGCTTGTTTGAAATCTCGCGCGGTACAAACTAAATGACAAATAGATTGACAGACCTTTTCCTCTCGAAATAAGGTATTGCTATCTATATTGTAATGCCACTTCAACTATCCATGGTACTTGCAAAGTAGGCATACAATAGGGATATAATGGAAAACATCCACTTCTTTTGAACTTTGGAATCATTCCACTTCTTATTTTCATATATATATTATTTTGTGTTAGATTTATTTGTAATTGTTTCTGTTGTTTTATTTATCTCATCATTCCGTTTCAACTTCGTACTTAATTTGACCTTTTTAACATTTTCAGTGATGAATCTTTTGTAGACGAAACGCGCGTCTGGTGCAAATATAAAATTAAAATCCTGGTTTATGTGTTAGTTGATTGACATTGCTTTGTTCATTACTAACATCAACATTTTAGACTATACCATACAGCCTAAAAACCTTCTAGACATTTCTCTGCTTTTACATTAATTTGTTAAAACCATTGAGGGTCTGTGAATGCGTTACGTTCTTACGTATACGTATTCTAGACTTGAGGGGAAAAGAGTGTGGCGGTGTGGAATTGATTTTTCTACATATATTGAGGATGCACAAATAAATAATTTGTTTTCTACATAGAACCTTAAAAACTAAGACATTATAAAATGTTTTCTATAAAAAGAGAACAATCGACGATCAGCAAAAAATTCTGACTGACCGAATGGTGTTATGAAACTTAAAGGAGTGTTTAATAGGAAAGTTTTCATAAACCTGACCTTTTACTTTTAGAAAAAAAGTAAATTACATATCTAATTTAAGTATAGATGACTTTCAATTGTTAAATATTAAGAAGTTAATTGTTAAAGACAAACTATTGTCTGAAGACAGAAAAAAACATGTTCTTACCTCAAACTGTCTTTAATATCCGTGAAATATCAATATGCGAGTTATTCACTATCAAACCGTTCACTTATATCCCATTTTAAAATTTAAACTTCATACTACATAACGTCGCGTGTAGTTACTGAGTAAAGATAAAACACACGCTATTTGTCTTTTTATTTAACAGATATCCGCTTGAACAAACATACAATGTCCTTGGTTATATTTTACCTTAGATATTTAAAAAAGAAAATATAAAATGGTTACAGGTGTAAACAGTCTTTGTACGTATTCATCCGAATTGTGCGCACTGTCGAAATATAGAATAATTAAACTACTGAACTCATTACGTTCGGAGGAGGTGTTTTTCAACAGACTGTCGGCATTCCAATATGAACCAATTGTACTTCTCTTCTTGCCGACTTGTTTCTTTATTATTATGAGGCTGACTTCATACAGGAACTTCTTAGGAAGAAAGATAAGAAGTTATAAATATCCTTTAACTCTACTTTCCGCTATATAGATTACGTTCTTTCACTTAATAATTCAAAATTTGACGACTATGTTAAACGCATCTATCCCATCGAACTATACATAAAGGATACAACAGATAGTACGGTGACCAGACACAATATTGTTTAGATTTAATCGTCAAACATACTATATGGCTATATTATATATCATTGGATTAGGAAAAATTAGTACTTTTGAAATATCGATGTCGTCAAAAGGAAATGTGGTAACAGTTTTGCAAAAAATAAGGTCAAAGATCAAATTCTGTTATTATTTTTTTTCTCTCCATATTTTCAAAATTTGAAGATTTCTACAATAATTTAGGTTAAATTTCAGAAACAGAATTTTTTTCAAATCAATTAGCAATGAATTATCTCGAAAATGTAAAAATAAAGTAATAAGGACGTTGATTTATTCTGAAAATTGGCGTTTTTCAAATACTTGTTTTATTATAAAAGATCAACACATATTCTATTAAAGTTAACGTTGTTACCTTGCTGGCTGATATTCAACATCAGCAATAGATAACAAATAGTATTTTTACCTGAAGCCTACTTTCATGAAGGTGTACTTTGCAAAAGCTCATTAATGTAGTTCATTCAAACTAAAAACCACCCGATACCTCCAAAAAAGTTACACCTTAAAAATCTAATCAAAGAGATCCACACAACAAAATTAAGCCGTAGTGTGATCTGGTTCGTCTGTCACGGAACATGATTGGAAATTATTTCGACATTATTCTAATCCTTTACAGGAGCGAAGCTCTGAATATATAGGGTTTTGTTGTGAACCAACTGATGATTTTTACATACAGATTTTCCCTCTCATGAAAACACAAGATTCTGCAAGAATTCTTCTGACACCTGCCCTTTAAAATACATGGGGTGTAATAAATCATATAACTAGCGCCGATCGTATATATTCTAAGCGTGACGGAATAGGGGGTTCAGCAATGTGTAATGCGGTTCAAATATTTGTTTGAAACGAACCACGTAAATCATGCTGTTTCAGTTCCGCTTCACAGGGAGGTAACCTGACTAAACTTGCATCTTCACTGGTAGCAAGATTGACGCACATTGTGTAAATATCATGATGGAATGATTTAAAGAGATTTTTCTGGTTATTAAGCTTTGAGATTGACTTTCAAGACTAAACAAAGGCTTCATCTCTCAATATCAACGAAGCTCTGAAAATTTCTGAAATAGTCGTTCGTCTTCTTCAACGTCTTGTAGACAGTTTGTTTTCCTACTCAAAACAGAGACGAAGCTGGCATCCTGTACGTGCATGTAAGGAGGCAATAGTTGTCAAATGGTTGGGTGAAGTCATTTAGTTAGAGTATGAGAAAAAAATATCCCCCACCCTTTACTCTGCTTATGATCCCGATCTGCGCCCATAGCTCTTTTGTATGTGTCATAACAAAACAAACACATTCGTTCGTATTCGTTCGTATGATTGTTCTTCCGCTCTTTCCAACTCCTTAAGTATCATCTGCGAATCGTCCTCCTCTTGGATGCTAAGTTAAGTTTCGACAGTCATTAACAGTGTTGATTTGAATAACTTTGACAATTTCAGGACTTACAAACGTTCCGGCTAAGTAAAGGGTATAATCAAGTAGAATCATACGGGATTTGACAAAGTTAAGACGAATAAAACTACCAAAGAAATTAAGGAGAGCCTGCTTGTGTTCTTTTACAGAAAGAAACTTCTTCCAATCAGGAATGCTTCTTTTTTAAATACTAGTAATCTGATACACTTTGGTGGAAGCTTTAGTCTTTGTTCGTAGTTTCCTTTCAGCAGACTTTATAGAGTTGTTCATGTCGTAGCGGTCAAAAATATATGTTAATGTGTGCTCTATAGAAAAGTATTGAAACATAGTTTTGTGATTGTCAGCTGCAAGATCACCGAATGTTTTACTTTTCTTAACATAAAAACATTTAACCAATTCCATATCATCTCTGATGTAAGTTTGAGTGATGGCACAAAAGAGGGTCGAGAAAGTGCACAAGGTATGAGTAAAAAATCTTGAATAATCTATTGTAGTATGCATTCCAGAAGAGATATTGATAAGACATGGAGGATGGGACACCACTTCAAAGGGATAAGCCAGGGTATATTCAGATGGTTTAACATGGCAATAACATGTTTTTTCCGAAATAGGGAGAAGGTTTAGTACCATTAAAAACGTTAAAATCCCGCTGCAACTATTTGCACCTGTCCTAAGTCAGGAATGATGTTCAGTGGTTGTCGTCTGTTCATGTGGTTCATTGGTGTTTCTCGTTTTTCGTTTGTAATAGATTAGACCGTTGGTCTTCCCGTTTGAAAGGTATAACACTAGTACTTTTTGCGGGACTTTGTAACTTGCTGTTCGATGTGAGGCAAGGCTCCGTGTTAACGGCCATACCTTGACCTATAATGCTTTACTTTTGTTACTTGGATAGAGAGTTGCCTCATTGGAACACATACCACATCGTCCTATATCTATCTTCATCTCCTTTCGTTGCTGTCGGTTTCGTTTTATCATGTGAATTTGCATATTTCCAGCATTACACGACTAAGGGATTTTTGGTAATGTCTAGTAAGGGTCAATCTAACAAGCGAAGACTTTTGATTTGTTATGCCTATACATCGCCACCGGATCCCCTTGATGCTATTATAAAGGTCTTTTTGTTGCCATGTCGGTCCATATACCGTTGAAATGTCTAGAGTATGTCTAAAAGCAAAGTCACCATCTATAAAAGGTGGTCAAAATTCTCAGAAAGTTGAAGCATATCGAGTATGTAAACTGGAATACACATTCAGTAATTGGTACGGTTGGTTACAAAAAAATACGGAAACATTTGAAATGGCGATCTTGAAAACAAATGATCAGCTACCCTTTCGTTATATTTGTTATTTTCATTGGATTGTGTCTAATGCTTAGTTGGTTTATATGTGTGTCACATTTTAATGTTGTGTCGTCCTTCTATTATATTTAATGTGTTTCCCTCGGTTTTGGTTTGTGACCCGGATTTGTTTTTTTTCTATCGATTTATGAGTTTTGAACATCGGTATATTACTGTTGCCTTTATTTTCCTCTAACATTTGACAGCACTATGTTTACTGCTTCAAGGAACACATTTCAGCATTCGAATTTAAGTGATACAACACAATCATATGGCTTATCTATAAGAGGCTGTATATGGGCTTCGAATAGCTCCCTCATCTGACCGTTATGACTTGTGTCTGGCTTGAATTGCTTCTGGGATAAATGAATTAGATATTATTGATTATTAAAGGTATGACATATCATATAAATGTTGATTATGTTTTACATTTTGCGTAAAAACAAATGATGAATTTGAGTTGAAACGCACTCTAGTAAATGACTAATATTCGTAGTGTCAAACTTTCAAAAAACTCTTAAATAACGGATTAATTTTGCTAAACTTTGTTTGAAATCGTTAAAATAAGGTGTTACAACAAAGTATATATTAACAGAAACACGATAGTTCTTTTACAATGTGAACCTCAAAACTTTTCAATGTCGATTTTTCTTTCAGGTAAATTAACTTACTTAAAAGTCCATTTTACAAAAATTGCACCGTACGATTTTTTGACGACAAGCCCAAAATGTAAAGTTTTACCTTTGAACTAACAATACAGTGACTTGTAGCCATATAGTCCGAATTACGATTAAACTCTTTAAATAAGCGACTTGTCCTTACTTGGTCACCGTACTACGATACGGTTAAGTGACTTAGTGGGTCTCATATCTTGACCTACACGCACAAAACTTCAATCCTGGTGTTTATAGTAATCATTGCATTTGCTGTTCAATTGTTTGTTTTTGTAGGAAAAAGAATAAAATAAAATGTTGGATCGACTGCAACAACACAAAAGTATAAGCCCTATTCAAAAGTATAATACCATCCTTGTTACTTTATAATAATTTTTGAGACCTTAAACTTGTCAATGATGGGTTGATGTTTAGACGAGTTGTATATACATTTTGTTCACAGCTATGCATCACCATCACTGCTGGTGATCCGATGGATAAATCTGTTTCAGAGTTGTCACTGGCTCAGACGTACTTATAAATATAATTATTTTCTCTGACTGTATGTAATATTAACTGGTAGGATCGTTAACTGTAGATAATTCAGCTGATCTGTAAAAATAACAACTCTATGCCTTATATATCATGTACTCTAGTACGACGCTAGTAAAGCTTCATTTTTTATGAAGCCCAGGTGGTCGTGTGGTCTAGCGGGACGGCTACAGTGCAGGCGATTTCGTGTCACGATATCTCAGTAGCATGGGTACGAATCCCGCCCAGGGAAGAACAAAAAAATTGCGAAAGCAAATTTACAGATTTAACAATGTTGGGTTAAAGTATACGAGTTGTTTTTATATTGTATGCGAAGCTTGTTATTAAGAAACTGAGAAGCGAACTTCCTTACGGTCAACAATCTTGAACTCTGAGTTATTCTTGTCAAATATTAAATATTTGAAACACAGATGACCACGTGGATCTTCATTATGGTTTTGCGAACAAAAGATAATACCAGGAAGATTTAATCGAATTCCAAAGTCTTAAGGTGAATACAACAGTCAACGCAATAACCACAACCGTCATGTTTAACCAGAGACTAAAGTCATGTTTTACAAGTGACTAAAGTCATGTTTTACCAGTAACTAAAGTCATGTTTTACCAGTAACTGAAGTCATGGTTTACAAGTGACTAAAGTCATGTCTTACCAGTGACGAAAGTCATGTTTTACCAGAGACTAAAGTCATGTTTTACCAGTGACTAAAGTCATGTTATACTAGTGACTAAAGTCATGTTTTACCAGAGACTTAAGTCATGTTTTACCAGTGACTAACGTCATGTTTTACCAGTGACTAAAGTCATGTTTTACCAGTGACTACAGTCATGTTTTACCAGTGACTTAAGTCATGTTTTACCAGTGAATAAAGTCATGTTTTAGATGAAATTTTCAAAGCAATTAAATTAATGAAAAGGGATAAATCACCAGGGAAGATGGCATAACTGCAGAATTTTATCAGGAATATTGGTTTTTTGATACAGGATGAGCTTACGCAAATATTAAAAGAAACCTTTTTTGATAAAACACTTTCCGAATCGCAGAGACTTGGAATGATAAGCCTAGTTATATAAAAGTGGGGAGAGGGAGGGTATTAAAAACTGGCGACCTATAACATTATTAAATGTAGACTATAAAATTTGCTCAAAAATTCTGGCTGAACGTTTGAAAATAGTTCTACCATCAATTATAGAAACAGATCAAAAAGGGTTTGTTAAGGGCAGAAATATTTTTGATTCTAATAGAATGCTGCAAGATATTTTCGATTTTATAGATATGGAAGACGAGGAAGGATCAATCCTTTTTCTTGATCAAACAAAAGCTTTTGACTATGCAGAATGGGAATGGTTAGATGCATGTTTAGAAAAATTTCAATTTGGGGAAAATTTTCGGGAATGGGTTAAAATACTAAAACTTGTTTAATGACTAACGGTTTTCAATCAAGATACGTCCCAATTTCTAATCAATCCGTCAGGGCTGTCCAATATCGCCGATGCTTTACATTTTACAAGCAGAGCCGATGGCAGCCACAATTAGGACTAATCCGAAAATTCATGGAATAAATTTACCCCACCCTGACATAGAAAATGAAAAGAAAGAGGTTAAGATTAACATGTTTGCAGACGATACACAATTTTTTAATAGAACAGAGGAATCAATAGAGGAAACATTCAAGGTTTTAGAAGTATATGAGAAAGCATCGGGTGCTAAGATAAATTATGAAAAGACTGTAGGGGTATATTTGGGTCGTTGGAAAAATAAAACACCAAAATATAAAAAAATTAGGTGGTCTAGCGAACCAATTAAAGCATTGGGAGTCATGCATGGATATAGTGTTGATATAGAAGCTATATGGTTAGAAAAAATAAAGAAGATTAAGGCGTGTCTTGAGGTTTGGAAATCTCGTGACCTAACATTAAAGGGCAGAGTCTTAATATTAAAATCATTGATCATTTCTAAAATAGGGTTCGAAATCGAAATGCGAGGTATACCTGAAAAATATAAAAAAGAAATAAACAATGTCATGTGGAATTTTATATGGGAGGGGAAAGTAAATTTAATTAAAAGGGACGTGTGTTGCTTACCGTTAGAAGAAGGGGGGATTGGTATGATCAATATAGACTCGTTCATTAAATCCAAACAAATCAAAAGTATGCAAAAGATTTTAAGATCAAAAACCGATAACTGGAACACAATAGCCAAATGGTGGCTACAGAAGTTTGATATCAAATATAATTGTAATAATTTTTTAGCAAAGTGTTCGGACTTACGAGGATTGCGAATGGAAATTTTTCAAAATACTATCTTGAGTTAATTAAAACGTGGTCAAAATTTTAAAGTATACAAAGTCCAATAAATAAAAACGATATCCTAAACCAACAACTTTTTGGAAACATAAAAATTCAATACAATAAAAAACCTATTTTTTCGCTAACTTCGGAAAAAGTGGAATTCATACAATAAAAGATATTTGGGATGAAGAAACGAAAAACATCAAAAGCGACAACTTTATATACAATACTCTTAAAGATAAGAGAAACTGGATCTCGGAATGGGCAAGGCTGAAATTAGCTATTCCTAAATTGTTCAAGGACAGACTAAAAAACGTCCACGTTGATCCAGAACCCCCCAAAAATGGTTATTATATTAAAAATACATTTGAATTTTACGATAAACAGAATAAAGTAGTAATCCCAAGTGAGATATCTTTGAAATTAATCCAATATTCGTTAAATTTAGATATAGTTCCAAACTGTCAAATAAAATGGAATATTCAGTATAATTCGGAATTACCGTGGAAAAAGATCTGGATAAATTTAAATAAAAGTATGTCCTCTAGGAAAGCAAATCAAATTAGCTGGAAAATTGTTCATAACATTATCTATACAGAGCAAAAACTATTTAGAATGGGCAAATCAAATAATGGCAAATGCCATTTTTGTAAAACAGAAAACGAAACTCTCACACACCTTTTTCACAACTGTAACATTATAATGGTTGTTTGGGAACACATTTTTGATGCGCTTAAAACATATAATGTACTAAATAACACATTATATATTCCATTGAGCGAAGAACTTATCATGCTAGGAATGTACGATTACAACAAAAAGTACAATGTCATAACTAATACGATTATGAATACAGTTAAATGGATTATTTGGAAATGTAGGAATATAATCAAATATCAGTCTAAAAGTTTTACTTCCAGTCAATTGATAGCATATGCAAAACGGGAACTGGGAAGTTTAATTGAATCTATGGACAAATCATTATCATCCAAAAAAGAAAATTTTGCAGCTGAAATAAAACTTATAATAAATCTTATACATTAGTAAGTGACGAAATAATTTGTACTTACTTTCTTTTCCTTTTAGAACATAATACATCCAACGATAGAAATATACAATACACGCATTTACAAGGTCGAGCATGTGACCTATAAAACCACTGACCGACACATAACAATGTAATCCAGGTGTTAAAAGTACAAAAAATTAAATGCCAATTATATAAGTAAAGGTAAATTATTGTGTAGATTGTAGTGTGTTTTGGGGGACTTTTTATGTATTTTATTTACTGTAGAATATTGTGAACATTTTATACGCAAACTCAATCTATGTAATTAATATGAATGTAACTTATGTATGGAAAAAAATATTAAAAAGATTTTTTTTTATGATAGAGTCCACCGTTTATCCCTGGACGTTGGATCATTGTAAACACAGGGCCCCTTGTGTATTCTTCTCTGAGTTATACAAGGAAAATGTAATCAGGTGATTTTCAATAAATGTATTTCAAGTCTTAAAAAAAAACAAAAAAAAAAGGTCATGTTTTACCAGTGACTAAAGTCATGTTTTACCAGAGACTAAAGTCATGTTTTACAAGTGATTAAAGTCATGTTTTACCAGTGACTAAAGTCATGTTTTACCAGTGACTGAACATGGTACATGACTAATCATTCTTACCAGTGACTAAGTCATGTTTACCATGACTAAAGTCATGTTTACCAGTGATTAAAGTAAGTTTACATGACTAACATGTTCATCAGTGACTAAAGTCATGTTTTACCAGTACAAAGTCAGGTTCAAGTGACTAAAGTCATGTCTTACCAGTGACAATCATGTTACCAGACTAAAGTATTTTACCAGTGACCAAATCAGTTTACCAACTAAGTCATTTTACCAGTGACTAAAGTCATGTTATACCAGTGACTAAAGTCATGTTTACCAGAGACTTAGGTCATGTTTACCAGTGACTAACGTCATGTTTACCAGACTAAAGTCATGTTTTACCATGACTACAGTCATGTTTTACCAGTGACTAAAGCCATGTTTTACCAGTGAATAAAGTCATGTTTTAGATGAAATTTTCAAAGCAATTAAATTAATGAAAAGGGATAAATCACCAGGGGAAGATGGCATAACTGCAGAATTTTATCAGGAATATTTGTTTTTGATACAGGATGAGCTTACGCAAATATTAAAAGAAACCTTTTTTGATAAAACACTTTTCGAATCGCAGAGACTTGGAATGATAAGCCTATTAAATAAAAGTGGGGAGAGGGAGGATATTAAAAACTGGAGACCTCTAACATTATTAAATGTAGACTATAAAATTTGCTCAAAAATCTGGCTGAACGTTTGAAAATAGTTCTACCATCAATTATAGAAACAGATCAAAAAGGGTTTGTTAAGGGCAGAAATATTTTTGATTCTAATAGAATGCTGCAAGATATTTTCGATTTTCTTACCAGTGACTAAAGTTATGTTTTACAAGTGACTAAAGTCATGTTTTACAAGTGACTAAAGTCATGTTTTACCAGAGACGAAAGTCATGTTTTACCAGAGACTAAAGTCATGTTTTACCAATGACTAAAGTCAAGTTTTACCAGTGACTAAAGTCATGTTTTACCAGTGACTAAAGTCATGGTTTACAAGTGACTTAAGTCATGTCTTACAAGTGACTTAAGTCATGTTTTACCAGAGACTTAAGTCATGTTTTACCAGTGACTAAATTCATGTTTTACCAGTGACTAAAGTCATGTTTTACCAGTGACTAAAGTCATGTTTTACCAGTGACTAAAGTCATGTTTTACCAGTGACTAAAGTCATGTTTTACCAGAGACTAAAGTCATGTTTTACAAGTGACTAAAGTCATGTTTTACCAGTGACTAAAGTCATGTTTTACCAGTGACTAAAGTCAAGTTTTACCAGTGACTAAAGTAATTTTTTACTAGAGACTAAAGTCATGTTTTACAAGTGACTAAAGTCATGTTTAACCAGTGACTAGAGTCATGTTTTAATTTACCAGTGACTAAAGTCAAGTTTTACCAGTGACTAAAGTCATGTTTTACCAGTGACTAAAGTCATGTTTTACAAGTGACTAAAGTCATGTTTTACCAGTGACTAAAGTCAAGTTTTACCAGTGACTAAAGTCATTTTTTACCAGAGACTAAAGTCATGTTTTACAAGTGACTAAAGTCATGTTTTACCAGTGAATAAAGTCATGTTTTACCAGAGACTAAAGTCATGTTTTACCAGAGACTAAAGTCATGTTTTACAAGTGACTAAAATCATGTTTTACCAGTGAATAAAGTCATGTTTTACCAGAGACTAAAGTCATGTTTTACCAGTGACTAAAGTCAAGTTTTACCAGTGACTAAAGTCATGTTTTACCAGTGACTAAAGTCATATTTTACCAATGACTTAAGTCATGTTTTACCAGTGACTAAAATCATGTTTTACCAGTGACTAAAGTCAAGTTTTACCAGTGACTAAAGTCATGTTTTACCAATGACTTAAGTCATGTTTTACCAGTGACTAAAATGTATAGATTTAAAAAAGTACATAAGTATTTAATAGGAAAACAAAGGATATGGGGTATTAATACTTGACATATTTAATTGGATTTATTTATTATTTTTGAAATGGTTATAATATATATATTACTGGGAAAATATTATGGATTTTCCTTGGAGTTCAATAATTTTGTGGTTTTACCTTTTATTAAGTCAGGGATTTTTTTTATCACAAATAACTTGATACTTTTACTAGATTCTTTTGGTTGGTTTATTGTAGAGAGTAGTTTTATTGTCAATCATACCACATCTTCTTTTTTATATTTAACGTATATAACATGCACATTTCTAGATCCTGCTACACATATGGCACCCGTGTCGTGTTGCTTATATTATTTTAAATCCAGTAAATAGTCATATTCGGTAGGTTAATTTCGTGAAAAGGGAAGGATTGTAGTTACAACATAAGGAACATATCCGATATCATCACTGAAACGGTTATTCCATAACGGTTACATAATTAAAACAGACAAATACACATAAACATGACATATATTTAAGTAACATAGTAAGATTGCAGCAATGTATGCTTATTTCAAGTTACACATATTAGAATAAAACTGAGATAACGCAACATGGTCATGACAACTTGATTGAATTTCTCGCTTGAGCTTTATCGCCAGACAAATTACAAATTAATATCGTTAGAAACAAGAAAATAGTTATTTACAATTAAAAAATTAATTTGAATAAATACATCACTTATTATGTTTATTTAATGTATTCAGCTTCTTCGTTTATAATTATTAGGCGCTTTGACAACAACATGGATTCGTATACCTGCGGTTGGTAAAAGATTTGTATGACAGTCAACGTAGTTTTCAGATGTTTTTGATAAACAGTCGTTACCTATGTGAATGAGTTTATTTTTTAATGGTTTGATTGTTATCTTCGACAAATGTTTTAAGAAAGAGAGTGTTGTGAAGAGTGTTCGAAAGAGAGAGATTAGGCGGGGGGAGGTGGGGAGAACGATTGAATTTATGGTTAGTCTTTTTCGCCTATTTTTAATAGAGTAGACCAGGATGACAATAACATGACATACATTAAACATGTTAAAAATCTGAATTCATACAAAGAATTATCAAACAGGAAGATCTCCGGAGGATCTCATATATAACTTCTCATTGTCATGCTGCATAACTAATAAAATGTCATAATGTTCAGTGGTAGTAGGGAGATGTGATGATCATATATAGTATGTTCACGCAACAGTCTCTACGAGGAAATACAATCACAAAAATACTGAACTCCGAGAATATTTCAAAACGGGAAAATCCCTAATCAAATGGCAAAATCAAAAACTTAAACACATTTAACGAAAGGTCATATTCCTGACTTGATACAGGCATTTTATAAAGAAGACATTTGTTATAGCTACCTTAACCTCTTACTGTCGCATTATATTGACAACGATGATTGAACAAAAAGACAGAAATAATAGGTAAAAACGTCCAAAATAGGGGAACAGCTTTCCACAATGTGTTAATCTTAATAACAATAAACACTAACAAATATGGAGACACACATTTACCATGACACTACAAGTACAGAGAGATGTCATACGTATCAAAGAAACACAAAAAGACAAACAGACGAAACATATTGACAAAATGAGGGAATATAGTAATTATCACAGAACAAGAGGGAGTAATCTGTTAAGGTGCACGCGTAATAGAGTGTTTTTGAGGATATCGCGATAGCTGAGAGGTGGCTACCTTCACAAGCACAGAAACTCATAGGTCTGGTAAAATGAAACGTTTTCCAATGCAATTTACAGATGTTTTGATTACGGTAGATTTCTGTGAACGTTCTGTTATTGCTAATCAAATATACAAATATTATGATAAAACCATTTAGTTCCCTCTTTTATCTAATAATCCGTATTGCCTTTTATCCAGTTTTGGTATTTATTTGTTTTATACATTTTCGCAGTTAATTTCTTTGCAGTTTGTTAAGAATTTACACACGTTTGTCGCATTGCCTTTTACTTTCTTTTATCCAGTTAGGTATTCATTTGTTTTATACCTTTTTGGAGGTAATTTCTTTGCAGTTTGTAAAAAATACACTCAAGGCTGTTGCACTATTTATGGCTTTTCGAAAAAAGCTTATGATAATATTCATATATGACATTGGCATATTAACGAGTGTTAAAATGTCGTTATCAAAATCAAATAACTACAAGAAATATGTGTACTGATATTATGGAAAAAGTAAAATCACAAAATACTCCGAGGAAAATTCAAAACGGAAAGTCCGTTATCAAATGAAATTATAAACCGTTTTTTTTGTGCTTCCATGACTTTTTATTTTAGTTATTATTGTCTGTTTGACCTTTCACCGAAACAATATGTTTTGAAGGGGGGTGATATATCTCACAGGAAGTTTTGTGTTTATATTGTGTCAATGATTGTTAAGAAAAACTCTTATCACAACAATGTCTAACTTAACCAAACTATGACAAAAACACTGCACTAAACACCCTTCGATATGACGACCTTACTACACGTGTAATGATTACTACACGTGTAATGAAGAACAATAAACTATTCATAAAACTTTCCATAGTATGATAGTGTAAACAACCTACTAACGGTTTTGACATGTCTTATCTTTATTGATGTATTACAAATAGGTTTCATTAAGTGCATGACCTTATGATAACTACACAATCAGTTTACGTCTTGTCTTCAAAGGTATCATCACAGAATGAGGGCGTGTAAGTGGTATTCGTGTTTACATATTACAGTGAAACTTGTTCAAACCGAACCTCTCTGAGAGATGTTTGATTTTATCATGTTCATAATTTGATATTACAAGGCTTTAGAACATGTTTTGTTTATACAGGATTTCGGTTTATGCATGATTCGGTTAAGCCAGGTTTCACTGTATTTTAGAACAATGTATGTTGTTCATACATTATGATAATCACTATCTCTGAAATGTATGTACTCTTTTGTATTATTATACAAAAACTAAGAGCACAAAACAGAAAAAACTAATATAACACAATCACGTAATATTTAACAGCTTTGGTATGTATCATACATGCACTCTTAAATAGAGCATTTGCTGGCGTATCAGAAAGTTTAAAACTTTTTTAATTTAATACGAAAATTATTTGTTTTTATTTTGCTTTGATTTTCATAATCATAATAAAAATTACGATTGTACTAATAATTGTATTTATATCACACATTCTGATGATGCTGCGAATTGATACAATAGAGGCAACAGTAGATTACCGGTATTTGATCTTCTTTAAAGATCTAAAATTGAAGCATACAAATGTTACTATGAGGACATTCACGTATGTATTGTGGATTTATTAATTTTCGTTAGTGCCAATTTTCATGGATTTCATGGGTACCGGTGAATCACGAAATTAAATGTTCAACGAATGATGAATTTTCTATAGGCCTGTATGCAGACGTCATCAAATCTACGAATGAATATCTACGAACATCTAAATTTCCCCGATTCATCGAAAATCAGTACCTACGAAAATAAATGAATCAATAAAAGAAAGGATTATGTTTACGAAAATTAGTCCCAATTGGAAACACTTAGTCATATAGAATATATAGCAAGGTTAAAACGTTCACAAAAAGTACAGTTTGCGTTCTAAAAAGTAAAATCACAAAAATAGTGAATCCTAGGGATTTCCAAACAGAAAGTCTCTAATCAAATGGCAAAATGAAATATTAAAGCTCATCAATTAAATGGACAACAACTGTCAAATACCTGACTTGGTTAAGGCATTTTGAAAAGAGACGAAATCGTGGATGGAAGCTGGTTTTTATAGCGCTATTTTTTTATTTTACAGCATTGTGTTTGTGTTGGGTGGTTCGATGTTTTGTCGATTCTAGTTACCATAACAAGTAAATATAAATTGTTACTTTTTATTAAAAACTGAATATGAATAAAAACCAATATTTTAAAAAAGAGGGACGAAAGATACTAGAGGAAAAGTCAAACTCATAGATTGACATAAACTGACAACGCCATGGCTTACACTGAAAAAGACAAACGGACGAATATGTGTACACAACATAGAAAACTAAAGACTTAGTAATACGAACCCACTACAAACTTGGAGTGAATTCAGGTGCTCCGGCAGGGTAATCAAATCATGCTCCACATGTAGCAATCGTCGTGTAAACGGTAAACTTAGACTTTTAAGTTGAAAAAATATGATAACGCTATGGCAAAAAACTTAATAGCAGTCAACCAGCTCCTAATGGCGTCTGTTACAATTTCGAAGAGATTATTTCAAATATAGCATTTGGATATCTTGGTGCCATAGCTGTCTTGAAGCCGCAACCGTCTATCAAGGAAACAATGAAAGGAAATGCAATCTCAGAGGTATCGTTTCAAATGTAAGGTACATACTATGCAGATACTGTTAAAATGTGCATGTTAGAAATTAAAATTTAATTTGGAAACTGAAATGATCCAATGGTTATCAGGTAAAGTTTTGTTCTCAACCGACACTCATTGTCAATATGATTTTAACGCCAGACTGTTTTCCGAGAGAACATAACATGAATAATGAATACTCTATGAATACGGTTACAAGAAATGTTTTTAAATATATGTTCAAATTGGTATTCACGTCCTGCTAGTAATCTTACTGATGACATCTCACCGCTTATACAACATGCCTCAGTATTTGTCTTTGTTATGTATATTAAACATTAATATTGAGGGGAACTTGATTTCAGATTTATTTTTCAATTATTGGCTGTTTGAGAATCGTGTTTCAATATTTTTCTATACACCTTTACGGTGTACATTAAAATTTACAAATTTGATATGAAAATATACAAAAGTAGTTCAACATCATGTTAAACAAATAATTGTTTTCTAATATTCCAAATTAAAGTTTACATCTGTTAAACTTTTGTCATTATGCATTTTTACTGTGTACGAACCATTACAACAACCATTCGTCAGTGTTATATTCAATGTCAGGTAAAATACATTGAAACATTTACTTATTCATTAGACAGCGAAAGAATATGTTTTTCATGCAGCAGTATAAGACAGGATGAAAAATGTCAACATGCTATCAGTTGTGATAAGGATGAGGTAAGTATTCATTGAAGTAGCAAGAACATTTATTGATATCATACAGTAATGTATCTTACTAATGTATCAAATTCGTATGACTTTAACTATGTGCAAAGGGGATAAGTACATACAAGAGGGACGAAAGATACCAGAGGACGTTCAAATTCAAAAATCGAAAATAAACTGACAACGCATGGCCAGAAATTTTAAAAGACAAACAGACAAACAATATACACATGCACAACATATAAAAGTAAAGAATAAGCAACATGAACCCCACCAAAACTTTGGGGTGATATCATGTGCTCCAGAAGGGTTGGCAGATCCTTCTCCACATGTGTCCACCTGTCGCATTGCTCATGTTATAATATGATACGAGGTATGCTTCTAATAAATCGAATTTGAGTTAACATGGACATGATAGAGTAAAAAAAAACTGAACCGAAAATGCGATGATGATTCAATCAGGGTAAAAACAATTTAAATTTCGCAAAATTATAGGGATTTTTCTCAAAGGAAAATAAAAGAATACAACTTTTGGTTATTATTATAATTGTAGTAATGAAGATCAACTGTTTTTGAAAACGACTAATCTGAATCAAAACTTTGATAATAAAAACGATACTCATTTTAGTTCCAGCTTTCATTTCTCTGAATGTGATTGATTGTTATTTTGAAATGGCTTTAACTTAATTGATATTCAGACGAGAGATACTCGTGTAAAATAAAATGTCGGAAGTACACACATCGTCAACACGTCACTACATGAAAAAGTATGACAACATCAACCCCATCCATTGTGTTACATTGTTTACTAGCGTTATCAACATGATGTTCACAACCCAATCCAAAAGTTACATTGTAATTAACTGTATGCTGTTATTCAACATGAGTCATCAACCCCAATCCAGTGGTGTTACATTTTTTACTGTATGCTGCTATTCAACATGATGTTCATCAACCCCAATCCAAATGGGTTACATTGTTTTACTGTATGCTGTTATTCAACATGATGTTCATCAACCCCAATCCAAGTGGGTTACATTTTTTTACTGTATGCTGCTATTCAACATGATGTTCATCAACCATCCAAATGGTTACTTTTTTAAGTATGATGTTTCAAAGATGTATTAACCCCAATAAATGGTTACATGTTTACTGTATGTGTTGCATCATGATTTACCACCATTCAAATGGTACATGTTTAATGTATGCTGTTATTCATCATATGTTCACCACCCAATCAAATGGGTTACATTTTTTACTGTATGCTGTTATTCATCATGATGTTCACCAACCCAATCAAATGGGTTACATTGTTTTAATGTATGCTGTTATTCAACATGATGTTTCAACCCCATTCAAATGGGTTACATTGTTTTACTGTATGCTGTTATTCATCATGATGTTCACCACCCCATTCTAAATGGGTTACATTGTTTTAATGTATGCTGTTATTCAACATGATGTTCATCCAACCCCAATCCAAATGGGTTACATTGTTTTACTGTATGCTGTTATTCAACATGATGTTCACCCAACCCCATTCCTAAATGGGTTACATTGTTTTAATGTATGCTGTTATTCATCATGATGTTCACACCATTAATGGGTTACATGTTTTAATGTATGCCGTTATTCATCATGATGTTATCCAACCCAATCAAAGGGTTCATTGTTTTATGTATGCCTGTTATTTCACTGAGTTTCACCCCCCCATTCCAAATGGGTTACATTGTTTCATGTATGCTGTTTCTCATGTGTTACAACCATTTCACAAATGGTTACACTCTGTTTTAATGTATGGTTAGTCCATCATGATGTTCACCAACCCTATCTAATGGGTTACATTGTTTTACTGATGCTGTTATTAACTGTTATCACAACCCCAATCCAAAAGGTTACATTGTTTTACTGTATGCGTATCAAACATGTGTCACCCCCATTCCAAAATGGGTACATTGTTTTAATGATGCTGTTTTCATGCATGTGTTAACCAAAACCAAAGCATTGAGCCAAATCTAATGGGTTAATTGTTTGTAATGTATCTGTTATTCAATGATTTCACCTACCAATTCAGAATGGGTTACATTGTTTTACAGTATCGCTGTTTATGTTGATGTTCACCCTCAATGGTAAATTGTTAACAATTTGCTGTTTTGGTTATACTGAATTGTACTGTATAGATTCAAATGACTGTTACAACCCATTCAAATGGGTTACATTGTTTTAATGTTGCTGTTAGTCAACATGATGGTCACCAACCCCAATCAAATGGTTACCATTTTAGAGTTATGTGCTTTATTCACATGATGTTCACCACCCATTAAATGGTTCTTGTTTTAGTTATGCTGTTTTCAACATGATGCTTTCAACACACTGGCCAATACTTCCAAATTTAACTGATGTTCTGGTATCTAGATGTAAATTGTATCCAAGTTGTGATCATCAACCAAACATCGGTCGCCAATGCTAAATAGAACATAGGGTGTTCAAATGCAGTTTTTGTCTCTATACTCACAAACCAAAGCATTTAGAGCTAAATTGACATTGGGTATTTTGTTTATTCAAGCAGATCTATCTGCCCTGAAATTTCCAGATGGAATAGACATTCCGTTGTGGGTTGCTGCCCTAATTGGTAATGTTACTGAATTTTGCGTATTTTGGTTATTATCTTGAATATTCATTATAGATGAGATTAAACTTGTAAACAGGAATAATGTTCATTCAAAGTAAGATTTACACAATAAGTCAACAACTAAATGGGTTCATTGTTTTATTTTATGCCTGTTATTCTAACATTTTCGTAAATGTAGTTTTTAGCTCACATGTTCTCCGAAGGCCAAATAATTCCAAACTTTAACTGAATGTTCCTTATGGGTATCTAGTTGTAAATTGTATCTAAAGTTTGATTATCAAAAAGATGGTCGTCATTGCTAAAAATAGAACATAGGGGTCAAATGCAGTTTTTGGCTTATAACTCAAAAACCAAAGCATTTAGAGCAAATCTGACATGGGGATATTGTTTATCAGGTCAAGATCTATCTGCCCTGAAATTTTCAGATGAATCAGACAACCGTTGTTGGGTTGCTGCCCCTGAATTGATAATTTTAAGGAAATTTTGCTGTTTTTGTTTATTATCTTGAATATTATTATAGATAGAAGATAAACTGTAAACAGAAAAATGTTAAGCAAAGTAAGATTTACAAATAAGTCAACTTGACCAAAATTGTCAATTGACCCCTTAAGGAGTTATTGCCCTTTAAAGACTTTTTTTCACAATTTGTTCATCATGTTGACTTACTTTAAAAATCTTCTCCTTTGAAACTGCTGTATCAATTTCAGCCAAACTTAGGCTAAATTGAGTTTCAGAGTAACTAGTATAAATTTTATATTTTATTTCCTTGTATGTCAAGAAAACATAGCTCCTATGGCTAAAATAGAACATAGTAGAAAATGATTATTTTTTTTGGCTTTTGAAGAAAATAGGACGATCCAAAAAACATTTAAATAAATTGAAAAGTCAAATAATCATTGATGAGAGATTTAACCAAAAGAATTAAGGTGAGCGATTCAGGCTCTTGAGAGCCTCTTGTTTTAGTTGTCCTAACATTTATTTTTAGATTTGTTTTGTTCAGAAATATTACACAAATGGAAACGAAACGAAATACGATGTTGGTTGTACATTTAAGGAGGTAGGGATTAGTAAACCTTGTTATCGTTGTACAATAAATGTTGTTCTTATCAACACTGATTTGACCTATAGCTGCAATTAGTGGCATGGTACAGACACTGTGACCGATATATGGCTACACTTTCAACAAAATGTAATTAAAGTCCCGGCAATCAAAGAAATCAAAAATGGCAACCATATCAGAATAATATTGAACCTCATCATATGTTTAAGATTTTCGTAATAATTGCTGGACTGGTAAAAATGTCAAAAACATAGACAACGGATACATTCATATTCAAGTCCAAAATAAACTGAAACCGCCATGGCTAAAAACGGAAAAGAACAGGAGACCAAATAAGTGTATACAAACAGAACATAGAAAACTAAAGACTGAGAAACACAGACCCAACAAAAATATCAGGTTCACCGAAAGGGTAAAATTTACACCTTTCATCTTCTTGGATCAGATAATCTATACTACTTTTCTGCATTTCACATGTGTTTAACATTGATTTTTTTTTTGAAGATCATGTATTATAATTGTTTATAACTTTTACACAAAATTTATTTTTTAGATGTGCCAAATGGATGTAACAGGACATATAATAGGAAAGAGAAATGAGCACGCTCATATTCTATGCCAGAAATGTTGCAATGATTCGAATGTATGCAACCATGATCTTTCCTGTCAAAATACAAAATTAGGTATGAATTTAGAATAGTCATAAATTGTTAGTCTTGATTAATTATGCTTATATATATATGCTTATCCAGTCTAGAACGTGTGTATGTTAAACGAAAAAAAGAAAAGATGTCGTACATTACATACTTAATACGTGGAACAAGATCTGCTTTCCCTTCCGGAGCACCTGATATCAGCCTTTTGTTATGTGTTCGTGTTTCTTATTTTTTAGTTTTATTTGTTGTGTTATGTATACTATTGTTTGTCTGTTTGTCTGTTTGTCTTTTTCGTTTTCCGCCATGCCGTTGTCAGTTTATTTTTGATTTATGACTTTGACTGGCCTTGTGGTATCTTGCATCCCTCTTTAATATTATATAATTATTTTTTCTATTTTCAGTCGTTGCACAGAAATGTCTATCTTGTGATAATGTGGACAATCCGAAATCCTGTAATAGTTCAATGACATGCGCAAAAGATGAGGTATATCATATTAAATATCTATACTCATAGTATCGATATTGACATTATATCAACTTTAATAAGTAGTTTTTTTATATACATTAAACCGTTTTGAATGATTTTACACTAGTAATTTTTTGGGGCCCTTTATAGCTTGCTGTTCGGTGTTAGCCAAGGCTCCGTATAGAAAACGGTACCTTGACCTTTAATGGTTAACATTTATAAATTGTTATTTGGATGAGATTGATTTTTCGCCTGCGCCGGTACCGCGAACGTGAGAAAAGCAATCGAGTTGCGATGAGCAATGATTGTTGATCACTGTTTTACCTATGACGATGTTGAGTTTTTTGCATGCATATGCAACGACAATGGTCAGTTGACCCTTAGGATTTATTGTCTTTATAGTACTAATTTTAACATATTTATCGTGAAATCTTAGTAATCTTTACAAAATATTTTTCCTGAAGCTAATGGGCCAAATAATTCCAAACTTTAACTGAGAGTTCCTTATGGTTCTAGTTAGTAATAATTGTATCTAAAGTTTGATCTATAACAAAATGGTCGCCATTGCTAAATACGACATTGGGGTCATAAGTGGTTTTCTGCGCTTAAAACTCAATAAACCAAAAGCATTTAGAGCAAATTGACTTGGGAAATATGTTAATCAGTCAAGATCTATCTGCCTTAATTTTCAGATGAATCAGAAACTGATTGTTGGTTGCTGCCTTGAATTGATAATTTTAAGGAAATTTTGCAGTTTTTGTTTTATCTTGATATAATTATGATAGAAAAACTGTAAAGCAAATGTTAAGCAAAGTAAGATTACAAGATAAGTCAATTTGCAAAATTGTCAATTGAATAAAAAAAAGGAGATGTGATATGATTGCCAATGAGACAACTCTCCGCGATAGAGCCTTTATTTTTCCGGGAAATTTAAGATCTACATAAATCGGAACTCGGAAATTAATTATTTATCCGTTGAGATAAATAAATATTTCATTCATGTCGGAAATTTGAACTCCCTCATATAGCCCTTCACTTAACTGTAAACCTCTTTGCAGATGTGTTTTCATGGATTGAATATATTTGGGCGCCGATCATCTGCTGGCAGACATTTAACATGCGACAAATGTTGTGGAGGAACACACCATTGTAATATTAACTTGCAATGTGGACACCAAGAGCGTAAGTATCCAATCCACAAACTCTTACCATTAGTACAATGTGATGTAAAATTTATGTAACATTAGGTTTCATTGGCTAAAAGTTACCGTGAAATAGGACAATGTATCGAAATGAGTTTTGCTTTAAATTCGACTTGTGATTTTAAATGTAATTCATTTTAAGAAATAATTCTAATTCAAATCATATTTGGCATAAGTGTAACTGACGAAAGCAAGAAGTCCAGTTAAGAGGCATAAAACGAGCATGGTGGTCATATTCGGAATAACGCTAGGATTTTTGAAAGATATATATGGCTAAATGATATCTTCGAAGTTATATGTCCATGTATATAAACTGTCATACTGATATAACACATGTTTCGTATATCTTTCGTGCATTGATTCGCCATGTTCAAAAACAACGTATAACATACAAACCGCTTGTTTCATTTGGACATCATCAGACATTTTGAATGTTGACCTACAAAATTAATTCCTTTCTAATACTAACGATATTTTACTACAGTAAACTCGATGATTTTAACCGTAAAGCATGAGAGGTGAAGCAAACCGCAGAAGGTCAAACATTGAACAGCCTTGTCTTCCACCGGAAGTAACATCATATTTATTATGAATGATCACAGCTGAATGTAAGCCTACCGTTAGCATAAGTGTAACTAACGGTCGAAAGAAGTCCAGTTAAGAGGTATAAAACAAACATATACATGGTGGTCATATTTGGAATGACGCTCCGTGTTTACAAAAAACCCGATATTTTCTATAATTGATTGATTGATTGTTGGTTGCCTAACGTCCAGTTGCAAATATTTCATGCATGTTCAGGACGAGAACAAGTTAACAATAAATACAATAAGTAGGTCCTGTCATTTTGGCGGCCATTGGAGATGATGGTCAGGGAAATTTGGACTGCCACTGAAAAATTATGGTATATTGGATAGGGAGAGTAAATTTGCCTTGCAACAGGCCATGTACGTACCTCTCCAAGGGTTATGGTAGGATTCTTAACATGCAAAGAGCATGGCACTCTCTGTACACTAGGCATTGTATTTAACGTTTCCTTTTTGTCCGGACGTGACTGCGAACTTGATACATCCTGCACAACCAAACGGACGCCCTACTTTGTCAAGCGTCTTACTGTCGGTAGGGAGAAGTCCAAGTGACCATATTCCGTTTCCAAGGTCACCCTTGGGGGATATTTTCTATAAAAAAAAACGTCTCACAAACAGTTAGCTAGTACCTTAAAATATCATTTCAGGTATCCATATACATATATGAAAATACTTTTCAAAAAAATATAACATGTGATAAAACGTTCATATTTCGGTGGCACATTATGAGATATCTATTTTCTAGTATAGTAAAAAAGATGCGCCCTTTGCATATCGTAGGTCTCATGAGTTTAGCATTAACAGATTGCTCTGGTTTATTTTATATATCAATTAGATGGTCATTTAAAAAGTTTCCTGTAACAAAACATTGAATTTTTGGAAAGTCTAAGTATTTTCTTATCCCACAAATATAAATTGTGATAAAACGTTCATATTTCGGTGGCACGTTATGAGATATATATATTCCCTTTATACACTGTTTAGGGACTTTGGCACTAATAGATTTGAAGATTTCAACATTAGTTAGCCATTGCGCCCGAGGAGGTTTTTCTGAGCCATGCACATTTTGATCTTTTAGAAAAAATTGGCTTAACAAGATCACTAGGGTCACTTGATTCCTTTGGTTTACTATATTGACTGATGTTTTCAATGTTAGTTTGTTCGGATAGTGTGTTAACTTGACTTAAGTGTGTATCTGAAATTACTTCTGCGTAGGTCGCCATTTTTTTTGTGTTTACATTTTGATGAGCTGTCGATTCTTTGTTATCAATAAACGGTTCTTTACCTTGTAGACCTCTCTAAATGCCTCAGAAAGCGATCCTGGGTCATTTTCTTACACAAAGCTTCCACTTCTGCATTCATTTTAGGTTTCGAAACAACGATTTTTATCACTTTTTGACGGAGTATTGTGCGATACGTCTTGACATATCAGGGGACAGCACTCTTAATCTGATATTTATTTTCTAGTGTAGTCAAATAGCTGCGCCCTTTGCATATCGTAGGTCTCATGAGTTTAGCATTAACAGATTGCACTGGTTTTATTTTATCCAGTTGTCAGCATTTCGAATTCGGTTTTGACATAAATATCAATTAGACGGTCATTTAAAAAAAACAATTTTGGCACAACTTTTTGGAATTTTGTGTCCTCGATGCTTTTCAACTTTGTTCTTGTTTGGCTTGATAACAAATTTGATCTGAGTGTCACTGATGAGTCTTATGTAGGTTTAAATTTAATTTATATACGCCAGACGCGCGTTTCGTCTACAAAAGACTCATCAGTGACGCTCGAATCAAAAGTTAAAAAGGCGAAATAAAGTACGAAGTCGAAGAGCATTGGGGACCAAAATTACTCAAAGTTTTGCCAAATACAGCTAAGGTAATCTATGCCGGAGTTAGAAAAGCCTTAGTATTTAAAAAAAATCGAAAATTTGAAAACAGTCAATTTATAAATATAACCATATCAATGACAATTCATGTCAGCACAAAAAGTGCTGACTACTGGGCTTGTGAAACCCTCGGGGAAATAAATTCCATCAGCAGTGGCATCGATCTAGCGGTTGTAAAAGATGTATTTTATCAAATTAAATTTAATAATATTTATTAACCATGTATGTTTTAAGAATCAACAACAACTGCAGTTCCTTCAACTGTAACAACTAAAGGTGTACCATACTGTATCGATGATAATCGTATTACCTGCGATCAAACTTCATGCACAACAGACTTGAAAATGTTTTGCCCGGTTACTTGTAATATTTGTAGTAAGTATTTTTACATAACAGATTCACGTTCAGTTTTCATGAATATTATAGCTCGATGTACAACCAATATTTGGTGATTTAAGGAAGTTCGCTTGTCATTTTTGGGAATTTATGTCAGATTTGGGGAATCCTCTGGTTTTATTCATTTGAAAACAAAACATAATTGCCCATTTGCCCCCATTTTTCTTTATATAAATCTTTTACATGTATAATTATAGGCCATCCGTAAATAAAGTCATCATAGATACCAGGACTAATTTTAGTATATACGCCAGATGTGTGTTTCGTCTACAAAAGACTCATCAGTGACGCTCGAATCCAAAAAAGCTAATAAGGTCAAATAAAGTACGCAGTCGAAGAGCATTGAGGACCATAATTCTTAAAAGTTTTGCTAAATACAGCTTAGGTAATATATGTCTTTGGTAGAAAAGACGTAATATTTCAAATAATTCAAAAATTCGAAAACAGTTAATTTATAAATATATACAGATGGGTGCGGTCCTAACCTTGACAAAAGTTAACTTAGAGTTAACTTGTTGACTGCTTTTTAAGTTAACTTGAGAATTTTCAAGCAGACCAGCAAGTTAACTTCGTCTACGGTGGACCAGACCTACGGTCCGCTTTTTTATGACTGCTGCAGACCTATCGACGGGTCTGTTCCAGACCAGACCTGTGGACAAGTCTGCTTTTGACCAGTCCTGAGGACAGGTCTGCCCCAGACCAGACCTGTGGACAGGTCTGCTCCTGACCAGACCTGTGGACAGGTCTGCTTCTGACCAGACCTTGTGGACAGGTCTGCTTCTGACCAGACCTGTGGACAAGTCTGCTATTGACCAGACCTGGGGACATGTCTGCTTATGAAATGTTATCGTTTTTGCGACTTTTCATATCAGACTTGAGCTTTATTAAAATATGTATAAACAACATTCGCATTGTTCTTCCCAAGAAGGCCTCTGATAGCAAATTTCTTTACTCGCTATACTCTACTATAGACATTATTAATAACAACACAATTCTTTCTTTTTTATTTTTATATATTCTTATAAACATTAGTCAATTACATAGAGCTATCATATTTTTTAATTGGAAGGCGGATAGAAATTAGGGTTATCCAACGCATCGGAACAACATTCATATATCATGGGATATCAACATCTTTGTCGACGTTACTTCGTTCCCCGTGTTTTACCTGACCCTTCATAATTTTTAATTTACGCATTTATACATGCATGGATATTTCATTGTTATTCTACTTATTTGGATTGGATTTACACTATTTTTCCGCAGAATATGCTAACGAAAATTGTACAGTTGTACAGTGTCCGGATATGTACGATGTGGTAAAACTACCAACAATCTCGCCAAATTCGTCAGATTTGTCGAGAGATTTGTACACATGAATGAAATAGTTGTCACTTGACGTTTAACTACAAACAAAATCAATCAACCGACATAATAGATTAACAGTATACTATTACCAGAAGAAAACCTCAAATACATTTTTTATTAAATATCACAAATGAATTCAGTCATGTCAGTGTTGGTACATGTACTTGGATGATGCGGCCTAATAGTTTCGTTTTACACACCCTAGTGACTGTTCAATATTATGAATACAGAGATGAAACGCTGACATTCTCAATGTATGCGGAAAAAAAATTGCATTAATTGTTTTCCTTATTGCTTACATTTGCCGTCCTACTAACATGTTCAAAGGAGTGCCAGGAGAAGACATAATTAGGCACCATCCCAACAGCGGTCATTTATTTTATACATTGAATCCAGACATCTAAAATATGGCTGATTTACTATGCGGATATATATAGATTTTTAAATTAAAGTGCTCATATGCAGGTCAGTTTTTGGTCGATGCAGTCAAATAATTTTGTTGTATAAGCATGATAAGTCAGCTTGAGGTATCAAATCTACTGTTTGTTACGTATCAATATTTTGAATAAAAGGAGGACATGCTGACATCCAAAATTAATGCGAACAAAAATTTGTTGTTATTATATTGCAATATTACTGTCTATTGTATTATACATTGAATCCTGGCATAAAAAATATGGCTTATTTACTTTGCGGGTATACATGGTATATAGATTTACAAATTTAAGTGCACATATGGTCAGTTTTGGTCAATGCGGTCAAATCATTTTGTTGTACAAGTCAGCATGAGGTATCAAAACTACTGACATTTTGTGACGTATCAATATTTTGAATAAAAGGAGGACATGCTGGCACCCTAAATTTATGCGAACAAAAATTTGTTGTTCATGTTGTTATAGTATTGCAATATAGCTGTGCGTTGTATTATACATTGAATCGTGACATAAAAAATTATGGCTGATTTACTATGCTGGCATATAGATTTACAAATTAGAGTGCACATATGGTCAGTTTTGGTCTTGGTCAATGCGGTCAAATTATTTCATTGTACAAGTCAGCATGAGGTATCAAAACTATTGAAATTCGGTTACGTATCAATATTTTGAATATAAGGAGAACATGCTGGCACTCAAATTTATGCGAAACAAAAATTTGTTGTTATCAGCTGGTTATTGTATTGCAATATTGCAATCCATTGTATTATACATTGAATCCTGACATAAAAAATATGGCTGAATTACTATGCGGGTATATATGGTATATAGATTTACAAATTTAAGTGCACATATGGTCAGTTTTGGTGGAATCGCTCAAAATATTTTGTTGTACAAGTCAGCATGAGGTATCAAAACACTGTAATTTTGATATGTATCAATATTTTGAATAAAAAGAGGTCATTCTAGCACCCTAAATGTATGCAAACACAAATTTGTTGTTATTGTATTGCAATATTGCTGTCCATTGTATTGTACATTGAATCCTAACACAACAAATATGGCTGATTTACTATACAGGTATATAACTTTACAAATTAAAGTGTACATATGGTCAGTTTTAGTTGATGCGGTCAAATAATTTTGTTGTACAAGTCAGCATGGTCAGCATGAGGTATCAAAACTACTGACATTTTGTTACGTATCAATATTTTGAATTAAAGGAGGACATGCTGGCACCCTAAATTTATGCGAACACAAATTTGTTGTTATTGTATTGCAATATTGCTGTCCATTGTCATGATTGTATTATACATTGAATCCTGACATAAAAAATATGGCTGATTTACTATGCGGGTATATAAATTTACAAATTAAAGTGCACATATGGTCAGTTTAAGTTGATGCGGTCAAATAATTTTGCCGGACAAGTCAGCATCAGGTATCAAAACTACTGTAATTTTGTTACGTATTAATATTTTGAATAAAAGGATGACATGCTGTCACCCTTAATTTATGCGAACAAAAATTTGTTGTTATTGTATAACAATATTGCTGTCCTTTGTATAATACATTGAATCCTGACATAAACAATATGGCTGAATAACTATGCTGGTATATAGATTTAGAAATTAAAGTGCACAAATTGTTAGTTTTAGTTGATGCAGTCAAATAATTTTGTTGTACAAGTCAGCATGAGGTATCAAAAACTACTGAAATTTTGTTACGTATCAAAATTTTGAATAAAAGGAGGACATGCTGGCACCCTAAATTTATGCGAAAAAAAATTTGAAAAAATATGGCTGATTTACTATGCGGGTATATAGATTTTTAAAAAAAAGTGCATACATGGTCAGTTTTGGTCAACACGGTCAAATAATTTTGTTTCACAAGTCAGCAAGAGGTATCAAAACTACTGAAATATTGTTACGTATCAAAAATTTGAATAAAAGGAGGACATATGCTGGCACCCTAAATTTATGCAAACAAAAAATTGTTGTTATTGTATAGCAATATTGCTGTCCATTGTAATATACATTGAATCCTGACATAAAAAATATGGCTGATTTACTATGCTGGTATATATATTTACAAATTAAAGTGCACATATGGTCAGTTTTAGTTGATGCAGTCAAATAATTTTGTTGTACAAGTCAGTATGAGGTATCAAAACTACTGAAATTTTTTTACGTATCAAAATTTTGAATAAAAGGAGGACATGCTGGTACCCTAGATTTATGCGAACAAAAATTTGAAAAAATATGGCTGATTTACTATGCGGGTATATAGATTTTATAAAAAAAGTGCACACATGGTCAGTTTTGGTCAACACGGTCAAATAATTTTGTTTCACAAGTCAGCAAGAGGTATCAAAACTACTGAAATTTTGTTACGTATCAATATTTTGAATAAAAGGAGGACATATGCTGGCACCCTAAATTTATGCAAACAAAAAATTGTTGTTATTGTATAGCAATATTGCTGTCCATTGTAATATACATTGAATCCTGACATAACAATATGGCTGATTTACTATGTTGGTATATAGATTTACAAATTAAAGTGCACATATGGTCAGTTTTAGTTGATGCAGTCAAATAATTTTGTCGTACAAGTCAGTATGAGGTATCAAAACTACTGAAATTTTTTCACGTATCAAAATTTTGAATAAAAGGAGGACATGCTGGTACCCTAAATTTATGCGAACAAAAATTTGAAAAAAAATGGCTGATTTACTATGCGGGTATATAGATTTACAAATTAAAGTGCACATATGGTCAGTTTAAGTTGATGCGGTCAAATAATTTTGACGGACAAGTCAGCATGAGGTATCAAAACTAATGTAATTTTGTTACGTATTAATATTTTGAATAAAAGGATGACATGCTGTCACCCTTAATTTATGCGAACAAAAATTTGTTGTTATTGTATTACAATATTGCTGTCCATTGTATTATACATTGAATCCTGACATAAAAAATATGGCTGAATAACTATGCTGGTATATAGATTTAGAAATTAAAGTGCACAAATTGTCAGTTTTAGTTGATGCAGTCAAAATATTTTGTTGTACAAGTCAGCATGAGGTATCAAAACTACTGAAATTTTGTTACGTATCAAAATTTTGAATAAAAGGAGGACATGCTGGCACCCTAAATTTATGCGAACAAAAATTTGAAAAAATATGGCTGATTTACTATGTGGGTATATAGATTTATAAAAAAAAGTGCACACATGGTCAGTTTTGGTTAACACGGTCAAATAATTTTGTTGCACAAGTCAGCAAGAGGTATCAAAACTACTGAAATTTTGTTACGTATCAAAATTTTGAATAAAAGGAGGACATATGCTGGCACACTAAATTTATGCAAACAAAAAATTGTAATTATTGTATAGCAATATTGCTGTCCATTGTAATATACATTGAATCCTGACATAACAAATATGGCTGATTTACTATGCTGGTATATAGATTTACAAATTAAAGTGCACATATGGTCAGTTTTAGTTGATGCAGTCAAATAATTTTGTCGTACAAGTCAGTATGAGGTATCAAAACTACTGAAATTTTGTCACGTATCAAAATTTTGAATAAAAGGAGGACATGCTGGTACCCTAAATTTATGCGAACAAAAATTTGAAAAAAAATGGCTGATTTACTATGCGGGTATATAGATTTACAAATTAAAGTGCACACATGGTCAGTTTTGGTCAACGCGGTCAAATAATTGTGTTGTACAAGTCAGCATGAGGTATCAAAACGTAACTAAATTTTTTTATGCATCAATATTTTGAATAAAAGGAGGACATGCTGGCACCCTAAATTTATGCGAACAAAAATTTGTAGTCATGTGTTAAAATGATACTTTCCTCTAAAATACGTCCTTTCATAGATATACATATAAATAAAGTGCAAATATGGTTGAATTTGATAGGTATTGGAATATATATTCAGTGCCCGTTATCATTGTAACCATGCAAGATCGTTTTTTAATTTATAGATTGGCAGATCACAGATAAATTTGTGTTTCAAGCAACGTTTTATGCGAACTTTATTTTCAAATATTTGTATTAAATCCTGTTTATATAACGGAAGTATTAGTTTTACTTTATTTTCGATGTTAAATATACTACGAAACAAAGATATTAAAAAATATTTTTTTAAAAATCGACGTAGAGCGGTCCTGGTTACAAGTTAACTTAGTGTTGAGCAGACCAGGGCAAAAGTTAACTTGGGAACAGGTCTGGTTTCGATAGGATTTGTCAAAGCAAAAGTTAACTTTGTGGCAGGACTGGTCTCGAAGTTAACTTATGTTAACTTTATGGCAGGACAGGTTTCGAAGTTAACTTATGTTAACTTTACGGCAGGACTGGTTAGAAGTTAACTTATATCAATAGCGGACCTGTTTCGAAGTTAACTTTTTGGCAGACATAAAAAAAGTCCTAGGACCAAGTCCGCTTTTCAAGTTAACTAGATTTTGGTCCTAGGACTGGTCAGAGCAGTCCTAAATTTGGTCACAGGTTAACTTTGACCAGTCCAAATGACTGGTTATCAAGTTAACTTGCTGTACAGGTTAGGACTGCACCCATCTGTAACCTTATCAATGACAATTCATGTCAGCACAAAAAGTGCTGACTACTGGGCTTGTGATACCCTCGGGGGAAAATCTCCATCAGCAGTGGCATTGAGCCAGTGGTTGTAAAGAAACTTATTATAGACACCAGGAATTAATTTAGTATATATGCCAGACGCGCGTTTCGTCTACAAAAGACTCATCAGTGATGCTCGAATCTTAAAAAGTTAAACAGGCCAAATAAAGTACGAAGTCGAAGAGCATGTAGGACCAAAATTCCTAAACGTTTTGCCAAAAACAGCTGAGGTAATCTATGCCTGAGGTAGAAAAGGTTTAGTTTTTCAAAAATTTCAAACATTTGAATACAGTAAATTTATAAACATAACCCTATTAATGACAATTCATGTCATGCCTTGCAACATGCCATCTACGGACCCCTCCAAGGCTTGTTGCAAGGGTTCTTAACATGCAAAGAGCATGGCACTCTCTGTACAAGAGGCATTGGATTTAACGTTCCATTTTGACCGGACGTGACTGCGAACCTGATACATCCCGCACAACAAACGGACGCCCCACTTTGTCAAGCGTCTTACTGTCGGTAGGGAGACGACCAAGTGACCATATTCTGTTTCCAACGTCACCCTTGGGGGATATTTTCTACAAGAAAACGCCTCACAGACAGTTCGCTAGTACCTTATAATATCATTTCAGAGATCCATATATATATATGTTAAGACTTTTCAAAAAAATAATGTGTCGGTGGCACATTATGAGATATCTATTTTCTAGTATAGTCAAAAAGATGCGCCCTTTGCATATCGTAGGTCTCATGAGTTTAGCAATAACAGATTGCTCTGGTTTATTTTATCAAGTTATCAGCATTTCGGGTTTGACATGAATATCAATTAGATGGTCATTTAAAAAGTTTCCTGTAACAAAACATTGAATTTTTGGAAAGTCTAAGTATTTTCTTATCCCAGGAGTACATTACCTTAGCGTATTTGGCACAACTTTTTGGAATTTTGTTCTTGTTTTGCTTGATAACAATTTTGATCTGAGTGTCACTAATGAGTCTTATGTAGACAAAACTAGCGTCTGGCGTATTGAATTATAATACTAGTACTGTTGTTAAGAATTATTTAAAAAAAAAAAATACTGGACAAATTGACATGTTTTAGAGATAAGTAACTAGAATTCTAATTTCAATGTTATAACAGCTGCATATAAAGTTATAAAAAAAAGTGATATAAAAAATACCGAACCCAGAGTACAATCTAATCGGAAAGTCCATAATCACATGGCAAAATCAAATGACAAAACACATCAAAAACGAATGGACACAGTCATATTTTAGTTGCTTGAGAAAGGATTAGGGTAATTCTATAAAGACGTACTTGCTATCAACTGCAAAGAACGAACTTATAATATATATAAATTAAGGAGTACAAGAAGACGATCTGCTTGCCATTTTACAGAAACACTCACAAGCTTTAAACATGTTAAAATTTTGCAAAATATTTGAGAAATTAAGTTTCGATACTAATGCAACAACCTTAGTAATCATAAACACTGTCAGAACAAGTTTGGTTAAAATTACCTTCACACGTTGTTGAGGTATATTGAAACAATTATTTCTACTTTGCGAGCAGGTCTGTTGTAATAAGCAAACGCATATATGTACAACACAAGGTAAAATTCTAATATAGTTTCAATTTTATTCCACATAGATCTTAAGAGGTCGTCCCTAAAATAATGACTTATTCAATCTCTTTAACAGAGGAAACCATAGTTTTTACACTGGCCCCCAACCCCCTCTTAACTTGATTTTGGAAAAAAATTATTGAACATTAGGGAGACATGTAAAATCGATGTCAAATTAACCTAACTTGCAGCAATTTTAACCCCCTTTCTAAACCACCACACCCTCACTCAAAACTATTTGATTTCAGTTTTTTATCCTACATATATCTTTGTCTTAATGATGACTACTTCAATCTCTTCAACAGAGGAAACACTTAAACACAACAGTTGGGAGACAGGAGCGACAACAGTTGGGCAGACGACAACAGTTGGACAGACGACAACAACAACAGTTGGGCAGACGACAGACAACAGTTGGGACAGACGACACACAGTTGGACAACGACAACAGTTGGCACGACAACAGTTGGAGACGACAACAGTAGATCCTAGATTCTCAGCATGCAAAGGTCCTATTACAAAAAGTGAGTAGAATTTATATATTTTTACATCCAACGTTGGTCCTTTTACATCCACCAAATTGATCGAAAACAACAATCTGCTCTGTTGTTGGGTTGTTGTCTCTTTGACACATTTCCCTTCCCTTTTCTATCCAAACCAGTAGAACAAAGTAAAATCACAAAAATTGCTTCGAAGAAATTTTGAAACGAAAGGTCAAATTACAAAACAAAGAGCTCAAATACATCAAACGAATGAATAAAACCGTCATATTCATGACTTGATACAGACATTTTCTTGCGAAGAAAATTGTGGCTTGAACCTTGTTTTATAGTAGGTAGCTTAACCTTTCTCATATATGGCAGTCGGATAAAAAAATCCATTTTATATTGACAACTATGTGTAAATAAAACAAACCGACATCATACGTACAAAATGTCAAAAATAGATGTACAACAGGCAACGTTGCGTCATAATCATAAAAACTTTAAACACAAACACAAACAAACAGCAACAAAGAAGCACAATAATGAGGTTTATTTTCAACTTCCTGTCTCTTTAAAAATATGTTTGTTTATATTTTTTTTAAGTTCGCAATGCTGCTACAATAAAGTTTACTTTTTGGTGTAACTTACTTTCCTAATGACCATGATGACACTATATTTGATTTTTAACAGATACTGGAGAGTTTTACTTGATGCGAAACAATGGTTTCCTGAGTTTTTTGTCTACTTTTAAACTACATTTATCATCGTCTAAAGTTAAATGGTTAGTTATATACAACCCTGATATCGGACTATGTCACAACATATCGATCTTTAATACTTCACAAGTAATCGATATTCCATCAGAATTCAAAGTCACCAGAAACGAAATTGAGAAGAAAGGAGTACACATACTTACGTCCAGCAAAACTGATTTGTATGCATTATATAAGGATTCGATTACCAATGAAGGATTTTTTGTTTTACCTAAAGAAAAGCTATCAACATCGTATGTTATTCCGTCTTTCGTCCCTTCTGGGGGTGGGGAATCATTTATCGGAATTGTTGCTACATCCGTCGATACAGACGTAAATATAACATTAAAACTACTCGATAAGACTGAAACGATAACTTATAACAATACAAAGTATGGAGATGGTGAGACAATTTCCATTCACTTAGCAGAAAGGGGAACCCTAGAACTTTCCAGTAATACTGACCTCACTGGTACGATAGTCCAATCAAACAAAGATATAGGAGTGCAGTCCGGGGTTGATGGCGCTAAAGTACCTGTGAATAGTGGTTTGATGAATCTGTTATTGGAAATGTTACCTCCAGTTAAAGAGCTAGGAACGACATTTTTCATTCCGCCATTATTTGACAGCAAACGATTTATATTACGTTTAATCGCTACACATCCAAATACATCCATCACTCTCCTCGGCAAACAGTTGAAACAAGCCACCAAAGTAGTGGACAAAATTGGGGGTTACATAGATATCAACAGCAACACCTCTATAAAAGTAGAATCTGACAAACCAATAATGGCAGTGTATTATCAGCAGGGTGAATATAAACCGGTCGTACCTTTTATGGTTATAATTAAACCAGAAGGGAAGCTGGAAGGAGTTCAAGAGTTTACCATTCCAAATGATGGGTTAAGACATCATATCCTTATTACCACGAAGAGTACTGAATACCTCTTTCTACAGATTGACGGGAAAGGTATTATCTATAAAAACCCACATATGCACGATACAGAAAGTTTAAATTCATCGTATGTTGTTGCAAGGGTGGATATCGGTCCTGGACATCATACCATTGGTTCGTTGTACCCGATGGTAATGAAAGTCAAACCCGGAATTATCATCTTTGCCGATTCCGACAACGACATTGCGTATGGCTACCCTGTGTAACAAATGTCTAATAAATTATAATTCAACATAACACAAAGTTAAGTTTGTTATACATGTTGACTTTCGTAGTAAATCGTATGGAAAACTTAATATATTTACGTCACATCTTTGGGAAAGAACATAACCACTTTAATATTAATCTTATAAAAAAGTAAAATCACAAAAATACTGAACTCCAGGATAATTCAAAACGCAAAGTCCCTAAATCAAATGGCAAAATCAAACGCTCAAGAAAACTGTCATATTCCTGACTTGGTACAGACATTTTCTTATGTAAAAAATGTTGAATAAACCTAGTTTTAAAGGTAACCTAACCTCTCACTTTGAACATCGGTATACTAGTGTTGACTTTATTTGATATCAGTCTCATCAACTTTCATAGTGTGTATACTTTTTTCAATCAACGAAATCTGTCTGCTTCTAATTGATCAAAAAATATATCGAAGAGGTATTTTTATCGTTCGGCTGCTGTCTTTTTGATTTTGCAATGTTTTCAATTGTTTAAATCCTCCGGATCATAGTGTGTGCCATGTTGCACATTTAGGTTTTCTGAAACGTGCTTTGTATATAAAAATAAAATATGATGCATGAGTACTAAATTAGACATCTCTTCATTCAAGACACAATCAAGTAAAGAAAGCAGTTATAGGTTATAAAACGATCTTTAACGCTGAAAAGTAGGCTATATCCCATCGAACTAGAGATAAAGGATACTACAGATACAGTTAAGTCGGCTTCATATCTGGACTTACATCTAGAAATTGACAATGAGGGTCGGTTGAAAACAAAACTTTACGACAAAAGAGATGATGTCAGCTTTCCAATTGTGAACTTTCCATTTCTAAGTAGCAACATTCCAGCAGCACCTGCATACGGAGTATATACCTCCCAATTGATACGATATTCCCGTGCTTGCAATTTCAATCATGATTTTCTTGATTAGGGTTACTGCTCACTAGGAAGCTATTAAACCAAATGATGAAGTTGAAATCATCCCTTCGTTAATTTTACGGACAGAAATGATATCGGATATGTTCCTTACGTCGTAACTACAATCCAATTCCCTTTTGTGAATGTGACCTACCGAATTATACTATTTACCGGATTTGTAATCACATAAGCAACACGACGGGTGCAACATGTGGAGCAGGATCTGCTAACCCTTCCGGAGCACCTGAGATCACCCCTAGTGTTTGGTGGGGTTCGTGTTGTTAATTCTTTAGTTTTCTATGTTGTGTCATGTGTACTATTTTTTTTCTGTTTGCCTTTTTCATTTTTAGCCATGGCGTTGTAGTGTGAAACAATACAAACATAAAAAAGGCATAAAAAAAATCGAAACGTGAAGAGAAAGTATCCAATAAATGAGAAAAATATAATAGTTTAGATCTAACGCTGCCATGTTCACCAAACATATCACGTCCTTGTCGGACATACACATGGATACCAAAGTAAATGATATTATCAAGATGCATTACCTCCAGAACAAAGTAACAGTTTGAAATAGTAAAAAAGTTTTAAAAATGGTATTCTGAAAAAAACAAGACTTATACATTTTGTCATCAAAACTAAACAAGAATGAAAAAAATTTCTTAAGCAGTTTTGATGAAATTTTATTTATATATCTATACCTGTCAAATCTTAACACAGTATCCTATATAGTTATCAAAGGTACCAGGATCATTATTTAGTACGCCAGACGCGCGTTTCGTGTACACAAGACTCATCAGTGACGCTCATATCAAAATAGTTATAAAGCCAAACAAATACAAAGTTAAAGAGCATTGAGGATCTAAAATTTCAAAATGTTGTGCCAAATACGGCTAGGGCAATCTATGCCTGGGATAAGAAAATCCTTAGTTTTTCGAAAAATTCAAATTTTTCTAAACAGGAAATTTATAACAATGACCACATAATTGATATTTATGTGAACACCGAAGTGCTGACTACTGGGCCGGTGATACCCTCTGGGACGAAACGTCCATCAGCAGAGGCATCGACCCAGTTGTGTAAATAGTCATTAAAGGTACCATGATTATTATTTAGTACGCCAGACGCGCGTTTCGTCTACACAAGACTCATCAGTGACGCTCATATCAAAATAGTTATAACCAAACAAATACAAAGTTGAAGAGCATTGAGGATCCAAAATTCCAAAATGTTGTGCAAATACGGTTAAGGTAATCTATGCCTGGGATAATATCTTTTTTAAGATAATTTAAAACCCATCTTTCTGAGAGATGTTTTATAGAACGATAAGGAGATGTGATATGATTGCCAATGAGTCAACTATCCACTAAATTTCAAATAAAATAGATGTAAGATATTTTAAGAAACTCTACGGGCTTGAAAAATGAAAAACACCAATATGCTCGGCTTTACTATTGATGATAACATGTTTATGTTTCTTAAAGCAAATTAATTCATTCATACCCTATCTCGATAAAAAATACTTTTTAGTCATTATAGAAGGTGCAATACCGTATAGCGTGTTATTTTCGCGGATGTTAAAATTCGCGATCTTTATTGAAAAAGGTATACGAACTATTGTGGGGTAAATATTATTTGCGAATTTAAAACATTTTTCATGTACACTTTTACATGTTTTACTTTTAATTTGCCTGTATTTCATTTTGGCGATTTTGTTGTATCAGCGAAATTAGGCGAACATTCACATCCCATGAAAATAACCCGCTATACGGTACCATCAGATATTGTGAAATGCTGGGAATTTTAGTGACGCCAACAGACGTTTGACACACTCTATACTTCTTCCTCTTACGTATCAAAAATTCAAGGATCCCTAGTTTCTCGACCATCTGAAGATTGTCTTTTGGATTATTGTAGTTTTTATTAATGTTTCGTTGCTGTACAGGTCTTGTAGACAAATACCTGAAATTTATGTGTAATCATCAATCATATCAATAGATACAGGAAGATGTGGCGTGAGTGTCAATGAGACAACTCTCCATCCAAATAACAATTTATAAAAGAAAACCATTATAGGTCAATGTACGACCTTCAACACGGATCCTTGGCTCATACCGAACAACAAGCTATAAAGGGCCCCAACATTACTAGTGTAAAACCATTCAGACGGGAAACGGTCTAATCTATATAAGTAATGAGAAACGAGAAACACGTATAAATACATAAACAAACGACAACTACTGTACATCACATTCCTGACTTAGGACAGGTGCAATGACTATATTCAAGTTTATGTAAACACTCTTTGCTGTGCATAGAAACAGCTCTTTGAAGAGCAGATCATGGAACGAATACTCTATATCATGGACTATAAATGTGGATATTTACTATTAAAAAACAATGCATGAACAACTGTGATGCATTTCGGTAAAGTACGCGTGTTCTCGGTTATCCCAGATGCTTATTAAAACCAAACAACAAATTGGCAGTATTTGGCCACAGCCGTTAATATAATTATTGTCATAATTTATACATGTTGTATATAACTGAAAAATGAGGTTACCCGCATATTGCTGATTATGGCAACCGTACTGTCATATAAATTACTACCACAGATAATGGTAACTGAAGATAGGATTAAAACAATTTGGAAATCACCGTGGGAACACAGGTGATGGATCGAAACCCTTACATTGTTCATCTAGATCTGTAGTAAATTATCTTATTCATAAAACAAAATGTTTTTTGATGCAGCGAATTATGCCAGATTGACAGTGAAACAGAATAATGATTCATTGTCAACCGCCATATAATGGAAGTTCGCTGCCAAGCTGTGAGCCAAATACATCCACAAAAAATCAAAGCAAACTTCAAGTTACATGTAACTACTAGTAAAGTTGCTCAATAAAATCGTAAAAAACTGTATATATCTACAGTAAAAATTTACACAAGATCAATTATACAAAGTTTGTCTTAGGTTACAATATTATATGTATATCACTGAGACAAAAACACAAAACAAAACAACATATTTCATACTTATATATCAGTAGAGGGGAAAACATGACCATTGGTTTTAAGCATAAAAAACTCAAGACCACCTTGAATTGAATTTTTAAAAAAATATTGTTATTTCCTATAACAGACAAATGCAACCCATCAGATTTATACATTTTTTCAGTCCTAGAAATGTCTGGATAGCATATTAAACCATTACTATATAATTCCAATATATAGTTAGCTACTGCATTATTAACCCTGTATCTACACTTTTCCATTGCCTTACCAACATAGGAATATCTCCATTTAAACGAGGCAACATTTGGGACCACACAATTTTAGTGTCAGGCAAGTCCTTTGAAATAAAGGTCATAGCTTGTATTCAACTTTTCTCTTCAGTCTTTAGTTTTTATATTCCCTAAATCATTAGCACCTACATGTACGACTAGAAATTTAGGAGGATCTTCATATTTTTTATTATTCTTATTTGTCTTCGAAGCTGACTTATAACCATGCCCGATTTCCCTTGTCACCAAATTTCTGTATTTAATCTGTCAAGACAGAGGTTAGTCCCACCCTTTCCATAACTTACTGCTAATTCTCCTATCTCAAAAGACCATGATTGGCTAACGAGAAGGCAGCTTTAAACAACTTAACTGCATAACTGGAGGAACAAACAAGTGAAACTGCGAGCTACTCCTCACTGATGATACCCCCGCCGCAAGTGGATAATATTAATAGTGTAAAAATATGCAAGTGTTCGGTAAACAGGAAGTTGTCAAGTGATCAATCTGAAAACGCATCACACGGTATGGCTGACTTAGATAAACCCTGAAACCAAATATCAGAAATCCTTGTATTGTAGTTCCTGAGAAAAATGCGACGAAAAATATTCATGGGACGGACGGACTGACTGACGGACTGACGGAAGGACAGACAGAGGTAAAACATTATACCCCCCCTTTTTTAAAGCGGGGGTATAATAAACGGTAGAATTTTAACTATTAATAGAAATAATTCTTTGGTAATAGGCAATCTTGAATCCCTAATTTGGCCTTGACCGGTTAACTCCCTCCATCATTTTTTATAATAAATTTTAGTAAAATCTCCCAAGACATTCAATCTACTGAAAAAAAAATATCCCTGCTAAATAACCCTTAATAGAGGAATGCGAGTTACTTGCTTGAAACAAATATGCTATAAAATTGCACAATTCATACTATGGTATTGGTCATACATTTATAAACTAAACAATTTTCTGAACTCATTAAAGGCCAATACACCTCTTTGATATGTTGTTTAGGTACTTTGGGCAGCTGAACTATCTATAAGGAACCCAATTATAGTTTGAAATTAATGTTTAAATCTTCTGGTATCCCTGCTGGGGTCGTTCTGACTGTTTATTTGGTCTTATTTGCGAAGGCAAATTATATTGCTTGAATTGACAGTTTATAACTGAGTGAACACCATGACATTGTATACATGCATGACTATATTGACAAAATGAATTGAAACAATTGCCCTTATAATTAAAGGCATAGCACTTCGACGTTTTAACCACATTTCTATTAGCAGAAAATGTATTGTAACCAGAAGAAACTACTTCCAAATTTTGTGTGCCAATACTATCAGCCATATATAATAACCAAAGCTCTGGATCTACTATAGCCCATGAACTTGCCGGATCCAGTGTTTTGCGCAACCTAAATTGCTCATCATATAACTTCCAACCTAAATTATTAGGATTTCTTTTTGCACCCAAACGTACAACTGAGATGTATTTAAGTAATTCTTGTAATCTACCTGAATGCACAGTAAAATATACACTAACAAAAATGATAAATGCTGATGTCCATTGGTCAATAGACCCAATTTTGTTTTGCATATTTTCTGTTTGCACAATAAATTCACCTCCACTAAAAACAAGCTTTTGTGTAGCCTGCTGAGTATTGTTAATCAACAAAATGCCTAAATCAATAAATTCACTTTTCTTAATTTTTTCTCTAATACTTAGAAACATTAAAAGCAATATTAGCATGCATGCTGGGTATCTGAATAGGGTGGTCAAAAGTACTAAATGGCATTGCAAAACTTGAGGCACCATTAGTTTTACCTAAGGAATGTTCTGGAGGATCTTGACTGGTTACAGTGTTGCACACTCTTAATTTGGTCTGGTAGTGGTAATCTTGAGTATAAAAGGGTATTAGCTGTGCTCGTCAAATCGACTGGCACTGTACTTGCGCTGGTATATATGCCTGCCCCTGTCTGTGAAAACAACATTGGGTATGTACCAGTAGAACTAGTAACGGGTATGAATGGTGTACCAGTATCAACTGTAGGCAACTGTGGTGCAGTTACTGACATAGTGTCAGGTACCCTCTGGTTAGCCTTTTTCCTTGCTGATGCAGCAGCCACTATTGGCAAATTTTTCCTTTTCCTGGCAGACCGCCTGAGCTGTGCTGACATGACTCCTAAAAGAATAACTAGAATTAAAAAAACACTGTCTGAATATTCGGTTAATCCAGATTGATTATTGCTTGATTAAATGTCCAGTAGAAAATATCACACATGTGTAATTAATATACTTAGCAAAATACTGATGTATCACAAAATGCACAAAATAGCTAAATTAAATTAAATAGGCTGTGACCGGTTTATTATTTAAAAGAAGACAGTACGATTAATAAGGTTGTGTGAATTTCAAGTAACTCTGTACTCCATTATCCATCAGGAACACCTATATTCGATAATTATTATGATGATGTTATTGTTTACATTAAGTACCAATTGACCTATTGTACACCGGTGAAACATTTTCATAGAAGGCGAAACAACGGAGACTAGTGTATTTATTATTAATGTGGATTCTTGTTCCTCGAACAGAAGTTTTGCAATAATATGCATACATGTAATGCATACGTTCCCACATTTGACACCATGTATAAAGTTTGCTTCAGCTTTTAAGTGATAGAACTCAGTACGTTTAACTACATATTTAATAACAATACAAAGCATTATGGGTACATTTCATTTAAGTGTGGAAATAAACAATAAATATATTTATTAAAGTTATGTACACTGGTATGTGAACATTACCACGTGTATTTGTTTATAAAATTACACGTGTTTGAAAGTATATAATAGGTTAAATGTTTTTCATTGGTCGAGTTAGAACTGACCATAGCCAGAAATTACCAGTAGTTTTGCTAATTAATATTCATAATATGTAAATGAGAATTGTACCACGTGATAGTACTTTGAACTGGACTGGCTTGATAGGCTTGATATCATTAAAATCTTTAAAATACGGATATTATAAGTTGCCCGTCACAGAGTCCTTATTTACAATCACTTTGATATTTCCGTAAAGTTGTCAGGCGGTCAAAATCAAAACAATGAACGCGAATTTAGTGAAATTTTTCGTGCTTTCGTGAGTTTATTCTTCTTGAAATAGTGACATTTTAATTTTACGTGGGAACCTAGAGTTCAACGACTACACATACAAGGTTTGGACTTGATTATTCTTTGGAAATTCAAGTTTCATATTTCACCCCGGCAACCTGTTTTTGTAATGACCTTGTAAGCCAATTTTCAACACGAAGTTTGCAAATTTGACGTTTCAGCCATTTTAGCCTGTATTTTACACTGCAATGTTAAAAGCCTCTCGCTTCGATTTTTAAAATAGCTCAGGAACCTGTATTTTTGCAACAACAGTCATTATGTTTCGTTTAAATGGTGTATATTGTTGTGTATATTCATTTTCTGTCCCGGCAACCTGTCTATCACTTAAATTAAAATTAAAACAGACATTTTTTCAAAATTCCCTATCATTTTAATGTAATTTCCGTGACCCGTATCCGATTTCTTTAGTATAATATTCAAATAAGCAAAGTGGCGTTGATTTCTGGATATGCCATAATATTTGAAAAAGGTCATTTCAAATATTTCGTGCTATACTTTTGGCGGTTTTGTATATTAAAGATATTGTCATTCGAGGTTCGCTTTTGGTGCAGTAAAGTTTCCCACCCTCCCAGCCGACTTAATGTATTCTATTTGTGTTATTTTTTTATTAATGTGAATAATGATGTGTGTAAGAACAGACTTTTTATTTGATTCATAAAATGTATTTTCGTACATAATGAAAATTGTTTTTATTTTTGTAGATTGGTTTTTGTGTTTGTTACCTGCAGCGGCCTAGGCAGACAGTACCGCTGATGAACATTTTTTACGTTGCATTTGTCTTTTATAAAATTAAAGCTTTGCTGCACACTGTCAGGCGAGCTGATCCCATACAAAGGTGTTGAGTTAATTTTGTAAATAATTTATGTTCGCTTGAAGTTATGAATTAGAACATAACTAAATTAAGTATGCGGACCAGGGCGCGTCTTATAAATTCAAGTATTGAAACACATGAATGTGGGCGTTTAGCCACGATGATATTCCTTTCACATGATAATGGACACAATTAATCAACGAATTGAATATTTTGAAATGGCTCCGATTTGCATACCAACACGAAAGGTTATTTCAAAACTCCTCAGATAAAATAGTTTTGCTAATTATTCTGGTAGTCCTAACATGTTACCAAGAAGCATTATTTACCATTTATTTATATTTGAAAATTAGCAATGGCAACGAAAAAACATTGAAAGAAAATTCAATAAACCATGTCCTCTGATAACAACAGGTTATTTAAGCAGCCTCTCCTGTTGGACTCGAATTAAAAAGGATCGTGACGTCAAATTGTATGGTTCACTAACCACCTATGAAATTTGAGTTGTCTTAAACTCACTAATAACCAACCAATGTAAAAGTACAGCGCACCGTGATTACTGAATTTAAGTACAGGACTTCAATTCTATTAGTTGAAAAAAACGTAGAGGTCAGTCATGCATTGTTACTCATTTAGTGAGTTCAAAAACCCAGTTTAAACATATATAAATGCGTCCTTCGTAAATTAATATTAACATGTGCAAGGACATCATAGAGCTAATTTATGCATATTCATATAAAAGAGGGGCGAATGATACCAGAGGGACAGTCAAACTCATGAATAAAATAATAAACTGACAACGCCGTAGCTAAAAAAAGAGAAAGACAAACAGACAAATAGTATTAGACAAGACACAACCTAGAAAACTAAAGACTGAACACCAAAAAAAAAAACCGCCACACACTGGGGGTGATATAATGTGCCAAAAAAGGTAGGCAGATTCTGCTTCACATGTGGCACCCGACATGTTAAAGAAAAGTCATTTCAACTCGAACTGTTTCACGTTATAATTTAGGTTCATACCATTAACACTTTAAATCAATGCTTAATGACAAAATTATGTCATCTGAATTGTGCATGTGACACTTTCTGCTCTTGCTATTGATGTTCAGTTTAAAAGTTTGTTCGCCACCTTGCTGAACCAGGGACAAATTATCTATTTTAATTGAAGACAATATACCAAAAAAGTTAAAATTGGGCATTGCATTACATTTTTAAATTATCTCTTGGTTATTTGACATTAATGGTTCGAGTCCCTTCAAAATGAGTTTACAGTGTGTTTTTAGTTGGTGCGTTTCTATTCAAGGAAGAGAGAGGGCCTTGGTGACCAAGTGGTATAGGTAGTTACTACTATAATCACTAACAAGTCAACACTAAGGTTGTGCGTTCAAACCCCGTTCGTTTAGTTGGACTCGCTCCAATCTGAATGACTAAGACTTGCAGTTTACCTATTGAAGTTAATGGTTTCCTCCAGCTATCCGTCTTCCTCCACCAATGAAAACTGGCCGCCACGAAATAGATAAATGCGGTGCTTAAAGTGGCGCTAAAATCGAAAATCAAAATCATATCCAAGGAATATATAAAAAGACTGATGTTTTGAAAAATGATTCTTAGTTTTAGTGTTTTATTTTTGTTAACCGGAAATCATCTTCCCTTCCTATAACATGGTATGAAAACATATATTTCAATAATCATGTATAGTTAAATTTAATTTGATCCATTGAACAATCCTTTAGATAACTTACACAAATACCATATTTGATTTTATTTTTCTAAATTTATTTTCATGTAGTTATTTAGTTAGTGTGCTATTCAAGTGAGAGGCTTCGCTAGTTATAAAAATAGTTTTAATTTAATAATTTCTACATTAGAAAATGCCCGTAATAAGTAAGGAATATGACAGTTGTTATCCATTCGTTTGATGTGTTTGAACTTTTGCTTTTCCTTTTTTATAAGAAACTTTCCGTTTTGAATTTCTTTGGAGTTTAGTGCTTTTTATGATTTTACTTTATACAAGTGTGAGGTTTAGCTAAATCAGATTTAATACATCAATTTATACATAAAAAATACATGTACCAAGTAAGGATTATGACAGTTGTTATCAACTCTCATGATGTGTTTGAACGTTTATTTTTTTCCTTTTTTACAAGAGACTTTTCATTTGAATTTTCCTCGAAGATAAAAGTATTTTTGCGTTTTTACTTTTTACGCACAATACTATCATATCCCTATAATATAACAATAGTAATGCAAATCGATTTATATTGCATTTTTAAACGAAACTTTCATCTGTTATAGCTATATCGCTTTCCAGATGTACCTTCATTCGGAAAGACCAAACATAAATATTTGAAAGTCAATGATGTATAAAAACTTCAGGTTAAATTAAGGTTTGATTATAAGCTAAACAAAGTTATCAGTTTTAATGATCATTTTTTTTTGTTTATTATGCTTTAACTTTTTGTTTTGATCTCTTCACTTCGGTTAAAATTATGTGTTATCTTGTGGAGGCAATTACTGTTTGATTATATTGTTACTCAAAACTATAAGTACTGTAAATTCAGAAATTGTTGCGATTCTTCAAGAATAGACAAACAGGTGAGTTTAATGATTACGATTTCGAAGTGTAAAATTGCTGCTGATGTATCAGGTCTTCCGTAATCGTATATGACCTTTGAACTGTTTTGGGGGTCATAGATGACTTATGCGACTAAGAAGTTCATCTAATATCTGGCAACACTGAGGTTTTTATTTCGAACCTAGCACGTGGCTAATGCACTCGACTTCCCTCTTATGAATTTTTGAATTAAGGTTTGATTTTAAGCTTCATGAAGTAATAAATTTTAATGATCATTTTACAGGTTCATTCTGCTTTAATTATTTGTATCGATCTCTTCACTCTTATAGTTATTTGTTGTGTTGTATAGACAAGTACAGAGTGAATTAGTTGTAAATTATTGGTATTAGTAGATATTTCAACTGATACTGAAGGTTTTCCGTACTCATATTTTACCCTTCAACTTTTTGGGGGGATTCGGATCTTCAGTTTGCCTGTAACATGTTCATTGTTCTCTCCGGCCTCTCTGAGTTCCTCAAACAATAAAAACTGACCAACAAAAAAAGACAAGAGTTCTAGAAGTTAAGTTAACCCGATCAATCCTATTGTTTTATTTTGAGTGCCTATGATTAGTCTTATGTAAACGAAACTCTAATGAAAAAAATATAGACATTTGATTAGTATGTGTTTCGATTGGGTGATGATATTCTTGCAAGTATCACCAATTCAGTAGTTAGCACTTCTGTTTTAACATTATAACATAATAGTCATTGACAAACTGGTCATTGTCGCGATAAGTTGAAGAGCAAAGAAGAATAAAAATTCCTGAAAGTTTTGCCAAATACAAAAGAGGGACGAAAGATACCAAAAGGACAGCCAAACTCATAAATCTAAAATAGACTGACAACGCCATGGCTACAAATGAAAAAGACAAACATATAAACAATAGTACACATGACACAACATAGAAAACTAAAGAATAAGCAATAAGACCCCCCCCCCCCAAAAAAAAAAATTAAAATAAAAAAATAGGGGTGATCTCAGGTGCTCCGGAAGGGTAAGCAGATCCTGCTCCACATGTAGCACCCGTCGTGTTGCTTATATGATATCAAATCCGGTAAATAGTCTAATTCGGTAGGTCATATTCATGAAAGGGAATGGGATTGTAGTTACGACATCAGGAACATATTCGATATCATTTGTGAAACGGTTATTCCATAACGGCCAACCAACTCGTGATGGCGTCCGTAAAATTTACGAAGGGATGATTTCAACTTCACCATTTGAAACTCTTGGTTTAATACATTTTGTAGCTTATTTGTGAGCAGCAACCCTCTATCAAGAAAATCATAATAGGAAATGCAAGCACGGGAATATCGTATCAATTGAGGGATACAATTAACTAGGTAATCTATTCCTGAGGTAGAAAAGCCTTAGTATTTAAAAAAAATCAAAGTTTTGTTAACAGTTAATTTACTATAATGATCAAATCAATGATAACTCAAGTCAACACAGACGTGCTGATTACTGGGTTGGTGATACCCTCCGGGAAATAAATCTCAACCAGCAGTGGCATCAACCCAGTGGTTGTAAGTGAACTCATCATAGATACCAGATTTAAAATTTTATATTTACACCAGACGCGCGTAGGACATTGAAACCCTCTGTGCGTAAATCATCCCGGTTCGAAGCTTAGATATGGTATCATGCTACCTGTTATAAATGTGATTCTGTTGATCAACCTGCACATTGCTATCAAACAGTCAACTGTCAGCAGGGGAGGTAAGTCTGTATCCTTTAACTGGTTTCATGCTACCTGTAATAAATGTGATTATGTTGATCAGCCTGCACATTGCTATCAAACAGTCAACTGTCAGGCAGGGGAGGTAAGTCTGTATCCTTTAACTGGTATAATGCTACCTGTTATAAATGTGATTATGTTGATCAGCCTGCACATTGCTATCAACCAGTCAACTGTCAGGCAGGGGAGGTAAGTCTGTATCCTTTAACTGGTATCATGCTACCTGTAATAAATGTGATTATGTTGATCAGCCTGCACATTGCTATCAAACAGTCAACTGTCAGACAGGGGAGGTAGGTCTGTATACTTCAACTGGTCTCCTCTTACTTGTTATAAATGTGATTCTGTTGATCAGCTGCACATTGCTATCAACATCAACTGTCAGGCAGGAGGTAGTCTGTATCCTTCAACTGGTCTCCTCTTACCTGTTATAATGTGATTCTGTGATCAGCCTGCACATCTATCAAACAGTCACTGTCAGGCAGGGGAGGTAAGTCTGTATCCTTCAATTGGTCTCCTCTTACCTGTTATAAATGTGATTCTGTTGATCAGCCTGTACATTTCTATCAAACAGTCAACTGTCAGGCATGGGAGATAAGTCTGTATCCTTTAACTGGTATCATGCTACCTGTTATAAATGTGATTATGTTGATCAGCCTGCACATTGCTATCAAACAGTCAACTGTCAGGCAGGGGAGGTAAGTATGTATCCTTTAGCTGGTCTCCTCTTACTTGTTATAAATGTGAGTATGTTGATCAGCCTGCACAATGCTATCAAACAGTCAACTGTCAGGCAGGGGAGGTAATTCTGGATCATTTAACTGGTCTCCTCTTACCTGTTATAAATGTGATTATGTTGATCACCCTGTACATTTCTATAAAATAGTTAACTGCCAGGCAAATGAGATCAGTCATTGTTCTTTCATTGTTTTCTTATAACAACTACTGAAATATGTTGAATGTATTTTGCTTGGTATATACATTGAGTGATATCAAAGTAATAAAAAAGACACTGATTTTGTCAAAAACTATGTATGTAACAAGTTATAATTAAACATCTTTCTTGACAAGAAAGGGAAATCACTATGCCAGTAAAATTTCTGATTTACAGATTTGATTGGGTGTAGTGGTAAGAGTTTTTTGTCTTCATCATGTTCATGTTTGTCGAATAACCGTCGAGGGATATTAAAAAATGTTGCAAGTGATAACCGTAAAATCAAATGTCTAGGAAACGCCGATTTTGAGGGTAGAGATGACAATGACACTATAAAAAAGGGGACTTTTGCTCTATGTCTGAAAAAAATTAATAACAATTGTAGGACTCCTTACCAAGGTGTCATTTATGTACATAAAATAATGGCAAATGTTTTACAATTTCAATAATGTTAACAGATATGTATGGTTTCACAGAATCCTAAGTTCAATGGAGACCTGTTCTTCAACCTAGGTTGTTTTTCAAAGACGGTAAGATTGACATTTATTTTACATTTCTATAAAGCAGAAATAATTACCTGTTTGAGTCACACTTAAATTTATTTGTATGTAATTATAATTTTAGTTGTATTGGTTGTTTTGTATAACAAATTGTGACTTTTCGAGCATTTTTTCTTGTTTCCAACTTTATGCTCAGTAAATGAGAATGGATAAAAAGATGAAAAAGTTAAAAAAAAAAAAGAAAAGAAAAGAACAATAATTGAAACGTGGCATCACAATTCTAAAAAACAAAAATGAAAGAAATATCAAACAAAAAAGAGACACATGACAATAAAAAGTAAAACGACAATTCTTTATCTCCCAAAATATACAAAATCAAGCATTTTCAACGCAGCTTGGATATTTCTTATATTTTTCTTGTTCTTCAGACTTGTGAGTTCTTGAATATTTGTTATATTTCAGACGTGTCAGTTCTTGAATAATCCCCATGCTGTTGGGCGTCGTTTGTTTGTTAATTCGTCTACCTCAATAACCAAGTGTTGTGGTACAGACAATTGCAACAGTAATTATTTCATATTTTACATGTTATATATATTTTACATTTTACATGTCAAATAATTACTACACTGCAATCACGCATGATTCTTTAATCAACTTTATTACACAAAAAGATTTATCATTCATGATGACACGAGGTCCAACAATAAAGTGCACAGGTAGAATAAATAAAAACCTGATAAAATCGTGTTTTCATGATCCTGACTAAAAAAAATAATTATAACTAAAGTATTGAATGCTTCTTTTTGAACCTTCATAGGAGTTTAAAAGCGTTGACCGTGCAGTCATTATTAAAATGAAGCGCATCCGCAATTCATACAAAATGTACTTCGGTCAACGCTTTTACACCCCAATGAAGTTACAAAAAGAATAATTCAATTGGTAATATAGTTTACATTTTCTATGTTATTACACTGAAAACAAAGAAGATTTACTTAAACACAATTGGCAGTCGTGTTTGTTACTTGAAGAAATCATCGCTTTGTGCATACCAGTTCACTGTCAGATGTTAATCATATTAATAGTGAAAATAATGTACCGGTATATCTGATTTTGAGGTATATTTATTGTATACCGACAGCTTCGATCATACTATCACAATATGCAATCAGTCTAGTTGTTTGCCAACATCTGCAAATTTTTAGACAGTTGTGCAATTTTATTGGTTAGACTGGTTTTTTTTTATATGAATATGTTTGATATATTCAAACAAATACCAAAAATTTGTATTTTAAAAACAATGTTGTCAACTGAGCAAGTTAAAAGGAGATAACTCTTTACGTAAAAATTTACACAATTTTCTAACGTTTACTTGTAGCAAGAAAACTAGTTCGGTAAAACCATCACTGACCATCTTTCCTTTTAATTTTCTTAAACATATAATAAAATCTATCTTCTAACAATTTATTTCAAAAATCTATCATATAGATTTCTTGTTATGCACAAAAATGTGTTTTTTCTTGATCACTCAAACCAAAGTTAGGCAATTCAGAACGACTCATAGTTTAAAAATTAGAACGGTGACCTTTTTATTATATTTATGACAAGAACATAGTTAAATTATCATTTTGGCAAAGTAAACGAAAATTCTATCTTGGGAAATATATACCGATGATCTACCTTAAAAATACCAACATGCGAGTATTAATAGTACACATTTTCAGTGGAAATCAACGGGTTTTAAAATACAAATAATTGAATTCTGTTGAAATAAAGAAACTTACTTGATATTTCAAACACGCATTTACTATTTACAAGAATAAAATGCACTTTGTTAATGTGTTTCTATTGCATTATATTTATTTGTGTATTTATTTGTAGAGGATCTGTTATGTCCTGGCGGGATTTGTGGTAAGTTTTATTTAACATTTTAAAAGATTGACCGAACAAACATTATGTCCTGGCGGGATTTGTGTATTTATTTGTAGAGGATCTGTTATGTCCTGGCGAGATTTGTGTATTTATTTGTAGAGGATCTGTTATGTCCTGGCGAGATTTGTGTATTTATTTGTAGAGGATCTGTTATGTCCTGGCGGGATTTGTGTATTTATTTGTAGAGGATCTGTTATGTCATGGCGGGATTTGTGTATTTATTTGTAGAGGATCTGTTATGTCCTGGCGGGATTTGTGTATGTATTTGTAGAGAATCTGTTATGTCCTGGCGGGATTTGTGGTAAGTTTTACCTGACATTCTAAAAGATTGGACGAACAAACATTCTGTGGCATAGTAAAGGGAAAAACATATTACTAATTCAACACAAAACGCTGAAAGAGATACCCGACCAGTTCATGAAATACTTAATAAAAGAACTATATAGTAATTTGCTTATAATTGGTGTGACAAGAAGCCTTACATACCAATACTTATAGAAATCAACATATAATTGTTGACTCATTTCAATATATATAGTTTAAATACCAATGTCAAAATAAAAATACACATTTCAAGAAAACAGTTTAAAGTCGACAAGTACAAAAACTTTGTAACGAAGAAAACGGTTTGTAATATCAAATCTACAATTTGTTTGTTGTAGTATATTATTCCCAACACGAATGTCAATGTATTTAATGCTTCTCTTTTCCTTATATACAAAATATAGTATAAAAAAGTTAAAAAAGTTAAAATAAAAATAAATAAACTATCAACACCATTTAAAAATATAAACTAGATCTAAATGAAGGTAATCTAAATCACTACTTACCTTATGATATATTTCGATTCCATGTAATGTGCAATTTAATTAATTACATTAAAATGTAATTGACCCCAAGTCTGGTTCTGAGGATTATATTTCTTCATTTTCTGAACTGGAAACTTTAAAAAAAAAAAACAGACACGGCTTCCTCTGTCTCCTTTTAAGACTTATACATCGAATTTGACATAAGCAGTGATCTCTGTACTAGAATCAATGAAAACGACACGAATGTCATAATAAAATTATAACTTGCACCACATTAGGAAGAAAAGAAAATTCCTACAACTGTAATAAACTACAGGCAACAACCTCAACACTTATAACCCAAACTCACAAGATGAACAAAAAATCCTTACAACAGTAATACATTCCAGGCAACAACAACACCATATTATAACCCATACGCACAAGAAAAAAAGAAAATCTCGAAACAGTTATAAACTACAGGAAACAACAACAACAATTATAACCAAAACTCACAAGAAGAAAAGAAAAAATCCTACAACTGCAATAAACTACAAGCAACAAAAACAACAGTTATAATTCATACTTACAGGAAGAAAAGAAAATCCCACGGTTTTACTATCGTCATAAAGTCAATCAGGAACATTTTAGATATTAGAGTATTGGAAAATTCGGAGTAAAACGTTATAACAAAGTGAATAACTTTTATTATCTTCTGTGTAATATAAGCCCATCGTTTTTTAAATACGCAATTGCGTTTTATACCAAAGTGATTTTAACTATTTTCGACCGAGTAATATAAGCCCACTGTGAATAATCAAGCAATTGATGTGCTCCTAACCATAGGGGGAAGTTGCAAAAAGAAGAAGAAGCCAGCAGAAAATCAATAAATTTTCGATACACTTTGCTTAATTTCGAATTCATTGATATAAAGGAGATTCAAGCAATCATTAGGGTCAGGTGCAGATCAAGGGTTATTTGAAGGGGAGAGAGGCCATAGACAGCCAACCTTTGGAGAAATACTTGTAAAATGTCTATGCATGTGTCATATTTGTAACTCCAAAAAGGGAAAATAGACAACTGTTATTTCTTGTATTGTAGCCGGGATATATCACTACCATGTTTCGTATGATCCTAAAATGTGAATTTATCAAACCTCCAAATGAAATCGATGGTTGAAATCTTACTGTTAAACATGATGTATGTGAGTTAATACTCAGGTTATTCCATGTGGAATATTTTTGTCAATTATGTACAAGCTACCCTTTTGCAAGAACATTTTACTATACCTTTCTAAATAAACGGGGAATGTGTCCATGGGACACAGATGATGCTCCCGCTTGCATGTCATATAAAGTAGAACGGTTAAAGTGACGCTACCCAAAGTTGTACTTGATATGAGTTTTGTGGTAATACGTAGTATGTATAAGTTTCAGAACATTTGGTTGAGGCAAACTAAAGTAAGGAACGGAAACCAAAAATATAGCATTTTTTCCATTCGTGAAGGAGGATAGCTCTAGAACAGTAAAAGTGACGCAAACTGAAATTCTAATTTGATCGGTATTTTGTGGTAATAAGCCTTGTGTAGAAGTTTCATAACATTTGGTTGAAACGAGTAATCTGCTTCGCTGAGCGCACCATACGCCCACAGAGGTCAACCCCTGAACAGTTGGGGCAAAAATGGACACAATATTCAAGCTTGATACAGGTCTGAATTTGGATTGTAATTAAATATTTGACATATTATGGGTATCTGAATAAATGTAGTCAAACAACTTGAAATGTATATCATATGAATTAAATTTATATTCAATTAAAGATTTCTGAGTAAATCTGTTGTCAGACTATAAACAACTACAATTTATAAACTTCTAACGGGAGCTTACATCAAAAGATATTAAGAATTCATTAAAGTTTCATGAGAACTGCTGAAAGCATTTTTTAGGTTATTTTCCGAAATCTGGAAAATCACCTTTTTTATGAATAAAACCACGTAACTTGAAAACCTAAAATCTAAAATTTATAAAAATCAAAAGGAGACTCATGTCAATAGATATAAAAAAAATAACCAACATTTCTTGCAAGTTGGTCACGGTGAAAACATTCTTGAGTTATTGTCCGAAAACTGAAAACTCCCCTTTTTTTAATGAATAAAACCCAATAACTCGGATACGTAAAATCTAGAATTTATAAAAAAAACGATAGGGAGCTCACGTCAATAGATATAAACAATTCACCAACGTTTTATGCAAATTGGTTAAAGCGTTTTTGAGTTAATGTCCGACATGATATGTTGGACAAGGGCAAAACTTAATGCTCACTCAGCTACGGCGGGGGCATAAAAATGCAATTTAACCTTACATATAAAAAGAGAGATATTCAATCAAAGTTCATTCCTTTCACTGTATTTGGTAGGCTTTGTGCTGCTCAGTCTAGTTTTCTCTGTTGTGTTTTGTATACTGTTGTTTGACTTTTTGTCATCTTTTTTTGGCCATGTCTTTGTCAGATTGTCTCCGACTTTATGAGTTTGAATATGTCTTTGGTATCTTTCACCTATGTATTACTTGAAATCGATCATTTGCAAAGAAATTGTTTTCTTTTTATTTTCGTTTTTGACATCTTTTGTTTTTAAGGTGAATAGGAATATTACACAATGTGGACTGCTGTACCCCTATTTTCGACATTTTTACCTATTATGTCTGTTTGTTTTGTTCACACATTGTTGTCAATATAATGGAATTTTATGCGTAATTCAAACAAGTGAAAGGTTTAGCTAGCTATAAAGCCAGGTTTAATCCACCATTTTTAGAGTACGAATATACGACAGTTGTTTTCCATCGTTTTAAGTGCTTGAGCTTTGGAGTATGCAATTTGATAAGGAACTTTCCGATTCGAATTTTCCTTTCAGTTCGGTATGTATGTTATTTTACATTTTACTCATTATTTTATATGTACGAATATGCTACTTTTTTGTGTCGATGTTGCTGTGATAGGTTGGTCTGTCAGATTCAACGTGTCGATGTTGCTGTGATAGGTTGGCCTGTCAGGTTCAACGTGTCGATGTTGTTGTGATAGGTTGGCCTGTCAGGTTCAACGTGTCGATGTTGCTGTAATAGGTTGGCCTGTCAGGTTCAACGTGTCGATGTTGTGGTGATAGATTGGCCTGTCAGGTTCAACGTGTCGAAGTGGCTGTGATAGGTTGGCCTGTCAGGTTCAACGTGTCGATGTTGCTGTAATAGGTTGGCCTGTCAGGTTCAGCGTGTCGATGTTGCTGTAATAGGTTGGCCTGTCAGGTTTAACGTGTCGATGTTGCTGTGATAGGTTGGCCTGTCAGGTTCAACGTGTCGATGTTGCTGTGATAGGTTGGACAGTCAGGTTTAACGTGTCGATGTTGCTTTGATTTTTTTGCCAATAAATTAGAACAAGAACATTTATTTATTTATTTATTTACATAAGTACTCATCAAAAGTTCATACAGATATAAACAAGTAGAAGACACTACTTAAACACAAACAGTGATAAAATAACAAAATACAAAAACAACAAAAACACAATGGTATCATGAAATGTTCAATTTGTAAATCTTAATTTTTCAAGATATGGATAAAGTCACTAAATCTGGCTAAGGACCTTTATTTACACGTTTGGAATGATTGAATACAAGAAAAAATATATTATGCATGAAATTATTATCATGGGATTATTATAACTGTTGCAACACCTTTTCTGACAATATTATAGAATATATAAACATTCACATGTTCACACAGTACCAATAAAAATAGCTGATAAATGAATAAACGAATAAGTTGAAGAAAATGAATAACTATACAAATATTGATATTGGTGATGAAATGAAAAGTTACATTTTGTAAAACTGCCAATAAATAATGCCATTTTGAATTTACAAACTCGTCTTCTCTTTAATAAAAAACAGACGTGCAACATAGAAAACAACTCATAAAAGATTCCAGGCTTATCATTGTGTACGCCGTTGTGTGTAAAGGAAGTTGTCTGACAGTTTTGACAATTGATAGAGCTTAACATTCTGAACAGTTTTTGTCAGATTTTCTCTATTTATAACGGTTTTCAAAGTAATAGTAAAAACTTGTATTTTACTACCCTTTAGACTAGTTTAGCCATTTCGGCCATCTTGGTTGACAAGCAGAGTCATTGGACACTTTTACTTTTTAAACTAGATACCCGAATGAGGGTTGTGGCCAAGTAAATTTGGCCTATTTGGCCAGGTGAGCTAAAAGGCGGATTCAGACTTGATCATTTCGCGGAATTTCCACTTAGTCATTCAACAAAAAAGATAGAAAAGTGTGAGGGAACAACGATTTTAAACTTTATCGATCACTGCTAAGAAAGAATGCAATATAATGATAATCATATAAGTAAATATGAATAATGATCTTGTTTTTTGCAAAGTCCTCGGCTAGTATAGTATAGTATAGTGGAATAAATTGTTATTTTATTGTTCATAAATCTTCTTACCAGTATCATCACACCTATACAAGTAATTTCCAGTGGCTGTCTAAATTTCACTGACCTTAATCCCAGACAGCTTCTATTACAGGAGATGCGATTGTATTCATTGTTATTTTGTTTTCGTCCTGAACATGCATGGAACATGTGCCAACGTACGTTAAGCAATTAAAAATCAATCAATATACTGTTGCGTTAAAATGACACATTTTGATTGATTAATTACGTAAAACTGAAGTTGATAAGTAATTTGGTCAATATGTTAAAAAGGTTGGACATTGAAATTAATGTATATTAGTACTCTCACCTTATGAAAATTACAAAACTAGCAAGCAAGACACTCATTCTTGTATGAACTGTTCTAAAGATACTTTAGTTGTAATACCACCAAATCATAGTACATCACATCCGGTTGCATACGAAAAAAGGTCATACAAAATATTCCCTTGAATTTGACAGTAATTTATCCTACATTTCATTGCAGTAAAACGTATCTGGGTCATAAACATATATCTTTGGTATTTCATAGCACCATTATTTTTTCATTTGGGGTTTCTATAAAATATTTTGGAAACTTGAGGTTACATGGTTACTAACGCTTGCACACATGTTAAAAAGAGGTGAACATTTGATTGGTTAACTTCCAGTGATGGTTATTTTCTTATATGCAATGAAATGTTATGTGGAATTGTGTCTATAGTACTTGACAGGATAAAGCTTTACTCATGCCAAGTATTTCTTTATTTGAAACAAAGATTAATTCTGCACATTTTTTTTATGCAAATTTAACAAAGACTAAAAGGGGAAATCAACTGGCTGATAGAATGGGTCTGTCTGTATCTCAGCTCACTAGTGGTCACGGTCATAAATATTCAGACATCAGTACAGTTGTCTGATCGGTTAAATTTACTGAATCGGTCTTTATCATGTTTGTAACATTTTAATATATCATGGCTTACAGCATCTATAAGACAAAAACAATACGTCATGGTGTACAACATATATCACGACATACAGCATCTATTGCGAACAACATCTATTATGACATACAGCATCTATTATGGTCACATGTATACAAGGATAACACTGTTATGGAATATTATATTGATTATGATAAAATGTATAGATATCATGGCATTCAACAACAATCATTACATACACTATATACTATTGTCAACATTTATTTTTATAAAAGCAGAATAATTTCATTGTAAACAACAACACTTATTCTGATAATGTCTTCTGTAAGCACTACTAATTTTGAACTTGCATAATTGTTCTGTTAAAGTTGTTTTAATATACAAGTGTTTCCTCAAGTTTCAGTAAACTGAATCTATCATTTTGAAGAGCCTACTGTCTCACTTATAATTAAAGTTTCAGTAAGTCAACATTTTAAATATTCATAATTTTGCCTTCACATTGGAATATCGTTTTATCCCTAAGATTTCTGAGGACCAATATCTGTAGACATAAACATGCTTCCCAAATGCATCATTCCTAAAAATGCAAAATTATTTTCAGAAATAGTCTTGAAAATAAAAACTTTTGTCTTTAATATTTTCCCCTTCTATCTGTTAGTCTGTGTTCTTGTTACTTTTATTTTACAATGACTGTACTTCATAGTCTTGAAAATAAAAACTTTTGTCTTTAATATTTTTTCCTTTTATCTGTTAGTCAGTGTTCTTGTTACTTTTATTTACAATGACTGTACTTCATAGTCTTGAAAATAAAACTTTTGTCTTTAATATTTTTTCCTTTTATCTGTTAGTCAGTGTTCTTGTTACTTTTATTTTACAATGACTGTACTTCATAGTCTTGAAAATAAAACTTTTGTCTTTAATATTTTTTCCTTTTATCTGTTAGTCAGTGTTCTTGTTACTTTTATTTTACAATGACTGTACTTCATAGTCTTGAAAATAAAAACTTTTGTCTTTAATATTTTTTCCTTTTATCTGTTAGTCTGTGTTCTTGTTACTTTTATTTTACAATGACTGTACTTCATAGTCTTGAAAATAAAACTTTTGTCTTTAATATTTTTTCCTTTTATCTGTTAGTCTGTGTTCTTGTTACTTGTTTTTTACAATGACTGTACTCCATAGTCTTGAAAATAAAACTTTTTTGTCTTTAATATTTTTTCCTTTTATCTGTTAGTCAGTGTTCTTGTTACTTGTTTTTTTACAATGACTGTACTTCATAGTCTTGAAAATAAAAACTTTTGTCTTTAATATTTTTTCCTTTTATCTGTTAGTCAGTGTTCTTGTTACTTTTATTTTACAATGACTGTACGTCATAGTCTTGAAAATAAAAACTTTTGTCTTTAATATTTTTTCCTTTTATCTGTTAGTCAGTGTTCTTGTTACTTTTATTTTACAATGACTGTACTTTATAGTCTTGAAGAAAAAAAACTTTTGTCTTTAATATTTTTCCCTTTTATCTGTTAGTCTGTGTTCTTGTTACATTATTTTACAATGACTGTACTTTATAGTCTTGAAAATAAAAACTTTTGTCTTTAATATTTTTCCTTCTATCTGTTAGTCAGTGTTCTTGTTACTTTCTTTTTTACAATGACTGTACTTCATAGTCTTGAAAATATAAAAAACTTTTGTCTTTAATATTTTTTCCTTTTATCTGTTAGTCAGTGTTCTTGTTACTTTTATTTTACAATGACTGTACTTTATAGTCTTGAAAATAAAAACTTTTGTCTTTAATATTTTTTTCCTTCTATCTGTTAGTCAATGTTCTTGTTACTTTTATTTTACAATGACTGTACTTTATAGTCTTGAAAATAAAACTTTTGTCGTTAATATTTTTTCCTTTTATCTGTTAGTCAGTGTTCTTGTTACTTGTTTTTACAATGACTGTACTTTATAGTCTTGAAAATAAAACTTTTGTCTTTAATATTTTTTCCTTTCATCTGTTAGTCAGTGTTCTTGTTACTTGTTTTTTACAATGACTGTACTTTATAGTCTTGAAAATAAAACTTTTGTCTTTAATATTTTTCCCTTTTATCTGTTAGTCAGTGTTCTTGTTACTTGTTTTTTACAGTCTTGATAGTATTGTCATACGTTTAGAAAACTGTATTTAACGTTTACTTGTGGAAATTGGACGTGGACATCATTTTCTTCAAAAGTTATTCTATCTTTAAAAAAATCACAACATGTAATTTTTACGACCTTATGTAAGATAATCAAGTTAAAAGAAAAACAACTATGTAATGGAAGATCTTATTTTAGATTATGTCAAAGTAGTATGTTTGTCAATGTCAATAAAATAATTTTTATATACCACAGACCAACCAAAAGACTCGACCAGCTACATATGACCTTGCGGTTTTCATAAATGACCAGAGTCCATACCGTAATAAGCTATACAAGTCCTTAAGAAGACAAAATGTTGAAAATAAAAAAAATAAAAACAAACGGCCTGATTTTGACTAACAATAAACAATTACGACTAGCGAAATACTGTGTCATGGAGACAAAAATTATTTTAAGTCGTGTATTAAACTATTGAACATACAAACTGTTTACACAGAGATAATATGCCTCACCTGTGTCGGATCTTCATGCAATAATGCAAAATTAAACTAAACTCAACACTTTAATGTTTTAATTTTGCAAAACGTTCAAAGTCAATGTACTCAAGAGTAAAAAACAAATCTCCAAGGACATGAGAAGTGACAATTTTTTTATACAACTGCAAAGCAACATTATTGACGTTATACCACGATTGGTTCCTCATAAACTGACGAATTCCATACACACTGGTCCATGAAAGGGAGGGGAGGGGGCGGGTGGGGGACAAACTTATCAACATGCAACCATTCAAATTAGATTTATAAATGTAATTACAACTGCATACCAAATATAATTACCATACCATAAGTGATTTGTTTTAAACTGATGGAAATGAGACCTGCCAAAACTTCTACAGCTGCATACCAAATGCATCAATTTACCAAAAGCGATTCCATTTAAAATGACTTACCAATAGCAAAGCCTCTAAACTTGACAAACATTTTTATCTGTCATATATGCGATAACAATATATTATTGTAAGTATATTTGATGAAAACTTGCAAGAACAATGCAAATTTGAAAACCTTGAAAAATAAATGTATCCTAAGATAATTGAAAAGGGAGCAATCGGTATTCATGAGCGCCTAGAAAAATATGTCAGTACAAATAAGAATCAAATATCTCTTTAGGCCAGGATTTTTTAATTTGTTGGTTTACGGTTCCGCCGACCTGATTTTGCCGATTTCCAGAATAACCAGGTGCTCCGCAGGGCGCAGCTTTATACGACCGCAGAGGTCGAACCCTGAACAGTTGGGGCAAGTATGGACAAAACATTCAAGCGTGATACAGCTCTGAATTTGGATTGTGATCAAATTTCTGACATTACATGGTTTTTTTTTTACACAAAACAAATGTCAAGATTTTACAAATCAATTAAAGATTTCTTCTTCAAACTTTTTAAATCTAAAATTAAATAGTTGACACAGCATAGGTTTCTGACACAGAATGAATGTGGTCTAATGAACTTAAAAGTTTTTTTTTGCCTTTGAGCAATTCACTATGCTGTTGAATATTAATCCTCTCAAAAAAATGTTTGAAGAAATTTTCTTTTTATTTATGAAATCTGAAATGAGAAAAATTTAACCCCTCCCCCCCTTTTTTTCACATCCCCGTTTCCCTTTCTCCAAAACTGATATCAATTCAAATTTCTAATGGAGTTTGCAACAATAACTACTCTTTTAAATACATCATAAAATATTAAAATGTAAAATAAAGTGCTTGTTATCACTGAATGGTAAAGATTGGTTGGTAGTAAAAGTGAATATACATTGTTTATTGTATAAAACAATAAAAAAAAACTTCATCAGCAACATTTTATATTGGCAAATTTCCAATGAAGTTATTTACATAAAGTTATTGGCAAAAAAAATAGAAAATGACATCATAGTCATGTCTGGCAAATGTCCAACATACATTATCTAAAAACATTTTAGATAAGATAAGGAAAAAAAGCTTCATCAGCAACATTTTGTATTGGCAAATTTCCAATGAAGTTATTTACATAAAGTTATTGGCAAATAAAAATAGAAAATGACATCATAGTCATGTCTGGCAAATTTCCAACATATATTATCAACTACTATTCTATACAAAGAAAGATAACTCCAATTGAAAATTAATTGCTATTGCACAATATTGTGCAATTAGATATTTCTTGCTATTGTGCAATACTGTGCAATTGAAAATTTCTTGCTATTGCACAATACTTGATATGGAATCCTGATTTGGACCAACTTGAAAACTGGGCCCATAATCAAAAATCAAAGTACATATTTAGATAAAGCATATCAAATAAGCCCAAGAATTTAATTTTTGTTAAAATCAAACTTAGTTTAATTTTGGACCCTTTGGACCTTAATGTAGACCAATTTGAAAACTGGACCAAAAATTAAGAATCTACATACACAGTTAGATTTGGCATATCAAAGAACCCATTTATTCAATTTTTGATGAAATCAAACAAAGTTTAATTTTGGACCCCCATTTGGACCAACTTGATAACTAGGCCAATAATTAAAAATCTAAGTACATTTTTAAATTCAGCATATCAAAGAACCCCAAGGATTCAATTTTTGTTAAAATCAAACTAAGTTTAATTTTGGACCCTTTGGACCTTAATGTAGACCAATTTGAAAACGGGACCAAAAATTAAGAATCTACATACATAGTTAGATTCGGCATATCAAAGAACCCCAATTATTCAATTTTTGATGAAATCACACAAAGTTCAATTTTGGACCCTTTGGGCCCCTTATTCCTAAACTGTTAGGACCAAAACTCCCAAAATCAAACCCAACCTTCCTTTTATGGTCATAAACCTTGTATTTAAATTTCATAGATTTCTATTTACTTATACTAAAGTTATGGTGCAAAAACCAAAAATAATGCTTATTTGGGCCCCTTTTTGGCCCCTAATTCATAAACTGTTGTGACCTCAACTCCAAAAATCAATCCCAACCTTCCTTTTGTGGTCATAAACCTTGTGTTAAAATTTCATTGATTTCTATTTACTTATACTAAAGTTATTGTGCGAAAACCAAGAATAATGCTTATTTGGGTCCTTTTTTGGCCCTTAATTCCTAAACTGTTGGAACCAAAACTCCCAAAATCAATCCCAACCTTCCTTTTGTGGTCATAAACCTTGTGTCAAAATTTCATAGATTTCTATTCACTTAAACTAAAGTTATAGTGCGAAAACCAAGAAAATGCATATTTGGGCACTTTTTGGCCCCTAATTCCTAAAATGTTGGGACCAAAACTCCCAAAAACAATCCCAACCTTCCTTTTGTGGTCATAAACCTTGTGTTAAAATTTCATTGATTTCTATTCACTTTTACTAAAGTTAGAGTGCGAAAACTAAAAGTATTCGGACGACGACGACGACGACGACGACGACGACGACGACGACGACGACGACGACGACGCCGACGACGCCAACGTGATAGCAATATACGACGAAAAATTATTCAAATTTTGCGGTCGTATAAAAATAAAATTGACTTTTCATGCTTTTTTGTTCCTGCCGATCCTAACAGATGTATTTCCCTGAAAAATAATTAAAATATCCTTTTTTATGAAATGAAATGCATTAATCACTAACAGAATTGATAACACTTTCTGTTGTGAAAAAAAGAAAACTTTCCAGGTTACGTTTCTAAAAATAGACAAATCAATTATTAATGACCTTGAAATGTCGTTTGCGCAAATAATTTTGCGGAACGAAACCTGTGATTCAAACCAATTACGCAATAAGTTCCGTTTCCCTTATTTGTCACCAGTCCGTAAGATGCATCTTTTCATAGAAATAGACTTGTCCAAATGTGGAAAGGTGGAAGTTTAAGACATCAAGTTAAAGTACTGAATATTAACAAATCATTTGAAATTATCTTGTTTCATAGATAATAAAAAAAATATCGTCCATTTGGATAAAAAACGGGAATGCATGACAACAGATTTACCCGATATTCTCCGGTTTCCAGTGAACGAGTCTATAACGTTTTTGACACGTGTGTTGAAACTTATTTTCGTACAAAGTTTTTACATTATTTTTTTTCTTTATCAGTTTTCGTGCTTGAAGATCATTATTCACCAAGTTTTCTGGAATTGATTAAGAGCTACGTGAATCTGTTTTTCTTGTTTGTGAAATGACGATTTTAATTTTTGTACGGGAAATTATTAGACAATGTTATGCGATGTTTATTACAGCTGAGTAATAGTATTTCATCGAACTAAAAGGACAAGGTATGATAAGGGCCGTTTCTGGCCCCCCTTTTTTCAAAATTTTTAAACTTTGAAGTTGAAACCCATCACGCATGTGTTATGAACTACAGTATCTGATCGTCCATGTAGAACCTTATTTTTAGGTGTTATGTACTCAAATATGTTCAAACTGAGACCTTGAAAAGCCCTAAACGACGAAAAGTGTAAAAAATCTACAATTTCGTCATGTTCGGAGACAAAATTTGACATCAGCGCCAACGTAGACCATCTTGAAATTTTCAACCATCAACTGTACTCTTCTGTATCTTTCACATAATAAAATATCATGGTGGTCTACGTTGGCGCTCATGTCTAAAAATTTGAAAAATAATCCGATTGTTTACATATTTGACAAGTCATTATAGTACGTCAAAGTGAACGGCACGCGTACGAATTTATTCCGGGATTCATAATTGATCAGAATATCACGTACGGATTGTTTTATGTCGTATCCAGTCATCAAGACATGTCACTCTCTTTAAAAGAAATATGTTGTGAGTGAAATTAGACCCATAATGATCAAAATAGTCTAACACTGTGCAGCCAAATACAGAGTTGTGTCCCTTGAAATATGGTGAATTAATTTTTATTCATTATAATTTTCAAATATTCAACGAAATCTTACAAATGAATTTTATAATAAATTCTCAATATATTCAAACTCTTTTTGTAGTTCTGAAGAAAATCATTTCATCAAAACGTATATATTTTGCACTTTGAAGTTTTCTATTTAACCATCTACAGAAAAATAGATTTATGTATCATATCCATTTCGTGCACATGTTTGTTACCATAACCCAGAGTGCGAGGGCTGAAAAGCCAGTCAAGGTCGTTAAACACTTCCATATATTTGTTACCATAAGGGTTAGAACCTGCACATGTGCATTGTCCATAATTAAGTTTTTATTTGAACAGAGAATAAAGAATATTAAAATCACTTGTTGTTAGACAAAACTCTGCGTACTGTACTAAGGTAATACGTTATGCATGTGCAGTTAGTATTAATTCCAAAGTATGAATTGTAATTATAAACATGATTCCAGGTAAAGAGCAGTTGATACTGATATTAAGTTAACTACACTTATACTATACTGTAAATTATGTATTTCCAGCCTATTCATATATCGGTACACTAATAATTTTTCTTATATAGAATCATATTCAAAATAGTGTGGCTGTGGATATTGATTGACGACCTAAATTATACCATTGACTGGGACAGATTGTGTGAATTTTTGTCTGTAACGACCACTTCTCATTATGTACTGTTTAATGACTTTTAAACTGTGGGGTCACCAAAGGTTCTCAACACACAAACAAAGTTATTCGAAAAAATAATCAGGAATAACACGATGTTTTGATTTACATCAATAATATAAATCAAAATATAAAGGTTAGGCCTAAATTAAAATATTGTTTGTTTGCCCTTTTCCGACCCTATGTTTTGAAACAGGGTAGGTAGGTAGGTAAAATATTTTATTTTTCTTTCCCAAAAAAAAACTTAGCTCGGTACATTTTGGTCATGGGTAGGCAGGTAGGTATAATGTTTTATTTTATAGATACATAATCTGCATGATGTCATTTTTGTCTGTATTGCTTTTGTTTAAGTATGCTTTTGCTAATAAGTTTCTAGGACTATTAGTATAATAGTTCTAAGTTTTGAAGAAAAAAAATATCATGTAGAATGTGAAGTTAATTCATATGCACTACAATTTTTTTCAAATATCAAAATATAGGGCTGTGTGGCATATTTTATACGTTTACATACCTGAAATTTTTAAGAGTTTTTTACTTGCACTAATATTCTGTACTATGTACCTTGTACGCTTACCTATAGACCTAAAGTTTTTCTGTAAGAGATAACTTTGTCCTGGTAAAATATGTCCGGGCAGATATACATTGAACATTACTAGTAGAAAAAGTCCCTAGAGTGTTTAAATTTTTGTGTGTGCCTGTGTTTTCTATAAAAATGCTTCAAGACTTGAAACTCAATTGACTTTGTCACGTATTTTACATCGCATTTATAAATGATCTATATGGAAAAACTTGGCGATTTTACTGCCAAATATTCTCCCCTTTACAGACTTTTGGTTCATGTCAGATATAAATCAGAATATATCAATGCTGGTCGAAGGCATCGTTAACATAATCATCCTAATCTATGGACCACCAAAGGCCATCCCTACATAGGATACAAAGTCTGTTTACAAAATATTTTGTACACACGTTGATAATTTAGTATTGGACGAATTTTTTTTTAATGAACCCTGCTCTTCAAGTATAAAGATACAGAGTAACGTTCATTAAATCATGATTTCAAAGCTTTCAACATTCAGGGGCGGATCCAGCCATTTTAAAAAGGGGGGTTCCTAACCCAGGACAAAAGGAGGGGGGTTCCAACTACATGCCCCAATTCCAATGCATTAATCGTCCAAAAAAAGGGGGTTCCAACCCCCGGAACCCCCCCCTCTGGATCCGCGCCTGACATTGATTTCAAACAAATGCTTTGAAACTCCAAATGCAAGTGTTCATTTATGTCAAACGCTCACGTGATACCAAACGGACTAGACCTTATACGGGAAAGATAAAACCCGAGAATTCTGGTAAAAAAGTTTTGAGCGGGAAATACAAATATAAAAATTTTGGTAGGAACAAAAAATAAATTAAAATAAAATCTTGTTTGTAAACACAAATAAAAGATTTTCAGGCGGAACAAATTTATAGGGTCGGTCGGTAAAGGGCAAACAAACAATATTTTAATTTAAGCCTTATTCCTGATTAATTTTTCGAATTATTTTATTATTAAAGACGTTAAGAACCTTTGATGACCCCACGGTTTAAATTCTATAATAAGTAAGTAGTGATCAGTGGTCTATACAGACATACGTTCACCTAATCAGTCCCAGTCAATGGGAAAATTTAGGTCGTCAATCAATGTCCACAGCCACACTGTTTTGAATATGATTTTATGTTTCAGAGCACTCTTTTGACAAGATGTAATCATAAAATAAAAGTACACATGTAGCATTCAATTGACTCAGATCCTATATGGATTATCAAATAAAATATATGCTATAGCGAAATTACTTTTAACATATTTTACTTGCATAAATACAAATTGGATAAGACCCATGGCAAACAAACTTATGAAGTATGCGCGAAAAAACATGTGTATTTGTTTGCCATTTCGAATGTGTATTTTGTTTTGTCTAGACTTCTATGTAAGTGACAAAATTTCATGCCAAACCTATACCGATTCCTGGAGTGCACTGGTACTTATTATCTAGCTGTTTAATGTACATGTAAACTATGTCCTCTTAATTCTATTTCACATTTCCCTCCCCTCACGGGACAAAATGTCGAGCACGTTCGTTAATTTAGATCTGTCCGTCCGTCCATTCGTCCGTTCGTCTGTTTCTGTCCGGACATATACGTCTAGCTATCTCCTTCATTTTTTGACCTAAAAGCTTTTTATTTATAATAGAGGTGTGTATGTCTACAGGGTTTGGATTTTTTTATAAACTTTTCTTTAAATGTCCGGTATTTTTGATACAAGTTATATATATAAAGACTGGGTTATCCTCCTACAGTTTTTGAGATACAGCTTTAATACCTAATAGGTTTATTGTACACATAATTGAAGCATGTATTGCCATCGGATTTTTATTATTCTTCAAATATTCTAAAAATGTCAGATTTTTGGACTTAGTCAATACTTCTTGCTACTTAAAAAACAATTAGGGTAGTTGTTGAATATTCACCAAAAACGGTAGTTGAACTTGTTTTCCCTCTCACTTGCTATTGAAGGCACAACTTGCACTACTAGTACTATAGTTTAATCATGATAATGTCCCTAATGCAATAAATAACTTTTTTTTAGTAACTTCAAATATTTATTCAATACCGGAAAGGTTGAACTTGGTGAATATTACAGCCGATTTCATTGATTGTGAAGTCAAAGGTAATATTTTTAGTTAGCTTGCTTGTTAGATGAACCATAAAGTCATTGTTAGGTCAGGTTAACTACTCTCCTTTAAGAATATATACTAGTCCAGCAGATTACCAATCTATCTGTCTGATGGACTATGCTACTTGAAAGGAGGGTAGTAAACCTGACATAATAATGACTTCACGGTTCAGCTAACAAGCAAGCTTACCAAAGATTTTTACCTTTCGCTTCACACTCCATGAAATCGGCTGTAAATCTTGAAAGTTGAAACCTTTTGGCTGGACATTCAGTCCTGCAAGTGAAGACATTCAGAATGAAAATAATAAATAGATCAACATTGAAAGGAGAAATTAAGGTTGAAAACGTGTGCACCCGCACGAGTGGGGATCGAACTCACAACCTCAGTGTTGACTGGCTAGTGATTACAGAAGAAACTACTTAGATCACTCCGCCACCGAGAACCTTTAATGAAGTATGTCTACGTTTCTAATCAAATTCGAATGTTTTGGGGTTTCATGAAATACTACTTACCAACAACTGTTTCATTAAAAAAAAAGCATAACATTTTGGATAAGATAAGGAGATGTGGTATGATTGCACATACTATACACCGGCGATCAATGTGCTAATTTCAGGATATGTATCGTAGAAATAATATATTTTTAGAGAAGCTTGAAGATGTTCATGCCCCTTTCACCTACATATCTTAATGAATTTTTAACGTCTTAAGCCCTGACCTCATCGAAAACATTGAACTTTGTTTTCAGCATTTCAATCTTTAAAATATTGTGTTAAGTGTTAAAAAGTTCACAGTGTACGATTCTTTAAGTGACAAACAATGACATTGTACAGGCTATGCATATTTACTATACATACTGTATAAATCTGATACTGAATCTTCAATGGTAGTTTTAATCCATTTGCGTTTTTTTAATGAACCGGAAATCATCATGTAAATGTGAAATGCTATATTCATAACTTCAACTATTATTTATGAATTATAAGTGTGCCACTTCTTATATAACTTAAAGTTTTTTTTCAAATGATGCCCCAGTTATGGGCATTATGTTTTCTGGTCTGTGCGTCCGTCTGTTCGTTCGTCCGTTCGTCCATCTGTCCCGCTTCATGTTAAAGTTTTTGGTCGAGGTAGTTTTTGATGAAGTTGAAGTCCAATCAACTTGAAATTTAGTGCACATGTTCTTCATCTTTTATATAAGCTTTGATTTTTCAAATATTTATCCACGAGCATCAGTGAAGAGACATGTATTGTCGAAATGCGCATCAGGTGCAGGAAAATTGGTACCGTTAATGTTATTCTCTATGATATGATATTTCCAATTTTAATGCCAAATTAGAGATGTTGCCCCATTTTCACGGTATACTATACTGGGGACACATTCTTGTTTATTTTACCTATTAACTTGTTAATGACTATACTTACTAATTATTATGTGACACTATGATTTGTATTTATCCTTTTTTTTAATAAACCGACCATTTCCATGATAGCTATCTTTTATTTAATACTAAAATTGAGTATGAAATGGGGAATGTGTCAAAGAGACAACAACCCGACCATAGAGCAGACAACAACCGAAGGCCACCAATGGGTCTTCAATGCTGCGAGAAACTTCCGCACCCTGAGGCATCTTTCAGCTGGCCCCAAACAAATATGTATACTAGTTCAGTAATAATTGACGTCATACTAAACTCCGAATTATACACAAGAAAATAAAATTAAAAATCATACAACACTTACAAAGGTCAGAGGCTCCTGACTTGGGACATGCGCAAAAATGCGGCGGGGTTAAACATTTGTTTTTTTTTTTTTTAGATCTCAACCCTGTTTTGGTAACAGCATATGATTTAATATTTACATCATCAAGATGCAATAATAATGCCAAAAACCTACTTCTGTTTACAAAAAAAAAACCAAAAAAACATTATTTAACCGTTGCTAAGCACTATTTTGGTTGCTAATCGTTTTATCAGCATGATATACAATTGACTTGCTTTCATTTCTTACTGCTAATTATTCTTGCATGTATTAACCAATCTAACCTGATTTTACTCTAATTTGTACAATTAAAAATCAATAGTTTTTTTTTTGTAGTTCAATTTAATTTCTATCATTTTCGGTTGTTGCTAAGCAACTTTTAGGTTGCTATGGTCAATTTCATTTTCTTGAAAAAAATAATGATGACTCAGACATCATATATATGAAAGAAAAATCATTTACAGTAGCTTAATCTTTAAATATTGCTATATTTATACCTCATATGGCCGAAATTACAAATTTTTGAACCGTTGCTAGGCAAAATTTTTGTTGCTAGGTTGTTGCTAAGCATTTTTTAAAACTGAAATTGAAGTGACTTTTCATTTGCAAACTTAAGTAAGTGTTAAACAAACAATATTATTTTGAATTATGCTAATGTGTAATGAGAAAGCAATGCATATGTGATAATTTGGCTATTTATTTAAACCGTTGCTAGGCAACCTTCCTTTCACCGGAACATAAAAAAATCATAGTTTTGAATAGTTTCTACACTAAGGCTATCAATGATGCATATATAAACTTATTTGGGAAGGGGACCAAAAACGCCTCTTATCATACCTTGTCCTTTAAGAAATATGACAAAAAAACATAACAAACATTATTAGAAGGGTGAAATATATATTTATTTTGCGTTTCTGTTTTATGTCTTGAAAGATATTTTTTTCTTTTTTTTTCCCGACCGACCGACCCGACTTTTTCATGGAGAAAATCCGTAAACCAACAAATTAAAAACAGTGGCCTTAGTTGAAATATTTCTACAGGTACAGCTAAAATTTCAAAAAATAATCATTGCGTCAGTGAAACAAATTAATAAAACGTGTTAATCAATTTGACGTAACAAAATCACTGGCTTTATAATTCACCAGTTTTACCTATATTGCATTATTGAAGTACAAGACAAATTAAAGATGTGGTATGATGGTCAATGAGACAACTATGAACCAAATAAAAACAAATTGAGTTAATGTAAGCATCTAGAGGTCATTGTATGGCAATAAAAAAATGGGCAAAACCCATATTGTATAGTAAACATGAACAACAGTTTTACCCAAAAGGATATTTCCCTGAACAATTGCTCGTCTCTAATTCTCTTTAGGTTTTTTGGGCAGCAAGGTTGTTGTCTCTTGTACATTCAGTCCATATTTCCTTTTATATGTATTGTAACAACTTTGAATGTTTGATCTATCTGTGCTTGTAACTTCTGTGGATGCTATTCTATTTGCTAGATCTGCATATACAGAGTCATTTCGTAGAGCGTTGAGAAATTCGGTAAATCCATTTTCATTTCCATGCAAAAGTATGTCCATTAACTGTCTATTCTTTTGCTCTTGTGATGGACACGCATTTATCTTTTGACAGTCACCAATTGTCAACACCGCGCATGATATCAAATGATCTACAATTATATCATGCTTTACACTGGTAATGATATTTGAATAATTTTTCTGCAGACGAATTTTAAACAATGGAACCGTCCTATCTGATAATCCTACAAAAATATAGAATATTTCATTTAATATAAGATTTCCAGTAATCACAAGGTGGTTATAATAAAAATAACCTGGTATATATAGTGTGGAATAAAACAAATCAACACTGGATGATTTATTTAGAATAGGAGTGTCAACACTGACTGTCAACTAATGAATGCACAAAGATGTATTTCAGAAGCATCTACATTTCCAGAAGATCATTATCGAAAGTGATTTATGACTGAACTATAAAGTACACAATGTAACAACTTCATAAATGTTCCTGTAAATACATAAAACATGACATAAATTACAATCACACTGTTATAATACTAAGTTGTTAGATGATCAGGAAAATGATAGACAAGACAATTACTGAACTACATATTTTTTTTATTTTTCTTTTTCTGTTGCTTTGAAATGGTTTTGTTAGGTTTTGTCTGACTAATCTCTATTGCTGATGCATTCATTACATACGTTAATACCTTTGGTCCATTATTTAGGACTGGACCACATTTGTATGGTGTAGAGATACGAATAGTTTAAAGATAATGACATTTTTCACGAGCTAAAAGCAACACGCTGGTGTGGATTGAAATCAGGTTTATTTGAGTACGTTTTCCAGCTATAGATATAATGATTCCTCGTCTGATAATATAGGCTTCACCTGAAGCAGCATGATACTAATACAGTACCACATATTGACAAAGATAATATATGCTTCATCTGAAGCAGCATGGTACTAATACAGTACCACATATTGACAAAGATAATATCGGCTTCACCTGAAGCAGCATGATACTAATACAGTACCACATATTGACAAAGATAATATAGGCTTCAGCTGAAGCAGCATGGTACTAATACAGTACCACATATTGACAAAGCAAACTTGATATTAAGATTACAGGGAAACAAGAAGCATGTATCAATAGAGTGTACAATGTTAACAAAAATCAAACAAGAACTGTTAGCAAACATATTTGAAGCACACTGTTCATTGAATTTGAAAAAGGAGTTAATCAGAGGTCGCCCCGATATTCCGACATCCCCATTAGTCCTACACCTTAATATGTGTCACCCCATTATTCCGGTATTATTTATGTCTGGTTTTTCTTTTGAGTATAACGAAATGGAAAAGATATACCATGATTCTATATATAGGAAATATGTTGCTTTACTAATAAAAAGTGTGACCAAAAGACCATGACTGAGGGGGCGGAGCCAAACAATCTCAATGGAAATGAGATAAGCCAATGATTATACAACTGCATATCAAATATCATTAGTAGTTACCCATACACTGACCTAATCACAAATTAATACATGTGAAGTAAGCAAAAGTTAAAACGTCAATAGACCATGCCTAAGGGGCAGGATCAAATAATTGTTTTGGACCTAAGATGTGTCAATGCTAATACATTTGCATACCACAGATCAATGAACTACTACAAGTCGTTCACCATAAAAGAGGGATAAAAGATACAAGAGGGACAGTCAAACTCATAGATTGAAAATAAACTGACAATGTCATGCCTAAAATTAAAATGCAAACAGACAAAAAAGTACAGAAGACACAACATAGACAACTAAAGACTAAGCAACATGAACCCTGCAAAAAAATGGGGATGATCTCAGGTGCTTCGGAAGGGTAAGCAGATCCTGCTCCCAATGTGGCACCCGTCGTGTTGCTAATGCGTTTCCCTCGGTTTTAGTTTGTTACCCCGATTTTGTTTTTTGTCCATGGATTTATGAGTTTTGAACAGCGGTATACTACTGTTGCCTTTATTTATGTTATTACACATCCGGTAAATGGTCTTATTCAGTAAGTCAAAATAATTCAGGGGTTAAAAAATCCACTAGCCCGACGCCCGGGACTAGATCATTTACGCCTCGGGCAATTAAAATGTGTAATCCGATATGCCCGACGGATTAGTAACAAAAAATTCTTGACGTTTCCAAAATAGAAAGTGAAAAATCCCTTCATCACTATTCTATGTTAGCCATTTCGATTCAATTAAGTCATCCGGGATTCCAAGAATTTGAACTGGTTTGTACAGGTCCTGTTGTACATATTTTAAACATAGAACAAATAACTCTGGCATGTCTGGGTGGCCTGGTATCATGTGTTGATTCTCGTACTTTAAATATCGATTTCTCATATACATTGCTTATCGTGCCGAGATTTTCAATTAACGTTATTTGGGGGTATGATGTATTGATTGGTATTGACATGTCTTGTTGCACAGCTCTTGAGCACGAAACTATGCAACAAAATATTTCTTAATATTTTAGTACGGGAACCCCAGGAACTTTGTCAGTTTCTAAACGAAAAACGGTAGATGAATGGAGTAACGAGGCTGAAAATTCATCCCCCCAAAATGCCAAATACGACAGGGAAAAACCGCGGAAAAAAAATAATAGTGTCCAGGACAGCAGGGCTGTCAAGTCTTTAGCGCGAGACTCACACATTTTCATGCTTATTTGGCGGCATTTTCCTTTGATCTATTGTTTTTTCTCTTTGATCTTAACAATTTGGCCAACAAATAACGCATTCACTTCCCGAAAAGTTGGCAGAACTGGGACACAATGATTACCTTGGCTGTTGCTGATGAAAAAAACAGACAATGCTCTGTGAATATTGCTGTTAGATGCCCCAAGATAGCCAATAAAAAGTCTGCTTTGAATGTGGGAACAACTTAGTTAGGTTAAGCACCAAAAGAATAAAAACAGATCAACAAAAAATATTATATACAGTGTATAATGTCTCCTTCAAAACAAAGGGCACCTACTTTGTATTATGCAGCAAACTCTTAATTTTTAAGGCATACTAGGGCTAGCAGGTCAGTTTTGATGGACTAGCAGTTCTTCCAACAGGGCTAGTAAAATCCTGCTGCCAATAAGTCCTGGGCTAGCTAGCTGTAACAACATTTTTTAATCCCTGCAAATTTGTGAAAAGGGAAGGGTATTGTAATAACGACATAAGGAACATATCAGATATCATCTGTAAAGTGGTTATTCCATAACGGTCACCCAACTCGTGATGGCGTCCGTATCAATAGGGAGATATGTACTCTGTATGCAGGCACTGCTGGAATGTTGCTACACAGAAATGGAAAGTTCACAATTGGGAAGCTGAAATCACCTCTTTTGTCGTAGAGTTTTGTTTTCAACTGACCTTCATTGTCAATTGCTAGATGTAAGTCCAGATATGAGGCAGCCTTAACTGTATCTGTAGTATACTTTATCTTAAGTCCGATGGGGTAGATTCGTTCAACATAGTGACCAAATTTTGTATTATTTACTGATAGAAACAGAGATAAACTAGACCTGATCTCAAACTAATACAAATGATGATGCCACTGCCGCCGTCGCCTTCGGAAACAGCATACCTATATATCGCTTTTTGACTCTGTCAGTGGTGGTGTTTTAAATCCAAATATGCCAAAGTAACAAAGTAACAGAACAAAAATAACCTGGTAAGTGTACACAAAACAAGCTAACTATACCTTTATTCTCATCAGGTACTGATGTTGTACTTGGGCCCATTTTCTCTGAAGCACATTTCAAATCATTAGCGATATCTGCATATCCATAATTACGTAATCCATCAACAAATACACTGTAAGCAGGTTCCCTCCTATTACTCACAATATCCAGCAATGCTTTGTTCTGGTCATCTTGTCGAGGATAATGTTCAATATCACGTCTGTCGTCTGCTGATATCACCAGATGTGTCATCATATGGTCTAAAATTTGGCTGGTTTGTATGTTCTGTATGATTCTATCTGCATTATCTTTGATTCTATCTGTAATCAAAAAGATGTATTATTCATTAGATCATTAGTGTAAGACTTTTTTTTTACATATGGTATGCAATGTAAGAGTAAATAAGGATATAAAACTATATTTACATTAAAATTTCTTTCTCCTATTTTATTATGCAACCAATAGATAACACTGATATGTTAACAAGGGCACTGTCTGCATGTTTTTTTGGAAGCCGAAGAGACTGATGCATACAAGGCAAATATTCATAGTTTGTGAATTTCCATAAATTTTATCTTGAAGATTGAGAGAAATTTGAAAAAGTGTATGGCAAATGAACAATTATGATCAGTGCTAAATAATGATACTAATAAATCTTTCTCAGGCTACAAAGCCTGTACCGATTCTAGCAGCTTTTCAGTTTTGATTGATTTTTTTGTAATGAGTTAAAATGATTCTGTTTGATTGGTTTTTTTATGTAAGTTTATATACGAAAAAAACAACGACAATAATCAAATTGTGGACAGACTTATTGTTTTTCTTCTGATTATTAAGTCATTCCACTTTTCTGTGGAAAGACTTATTGTTTTTCTTCTGATTATTAAGTCTTTCCACTTTTCTGTGGAAAGACTTATTGTTTTTGTTCTGATTATTATTATTTTTTTTATTTTTTTCTTCCGCCAAATTTTGTTCTTGCGCAAAATGTTTGTTTCGCAATATGTCGCTTAGATATTTCTCATATGGTATCGTATAGTTTATGCGCTTTTAAATTTCACCCTGCTAAGGCGAACCATTTTCTATGTAAGAGTTATTTCCCTTTTTACTGTTTATCCTCTGTGTGCCTCTCCTTCGTAACAAAACAAGATAGCGACAAAATTCTTTTTACAAATTGTTCGGTACATCCTCAGTAATTTTTGGCGTATTTGGATCGAAGCGATTCGATGAAATTTTATAGGAGTTATCTACCTTTACAAAATAAATTTGTCGGTATGTTTATTTAACTCATAAACAGTTAACCGTATAACCCTGGAATGTTTTTATTTGAGTCCCCTAGGTCCTTACTTAGAAAATGAGGTCAAGGTCAAAGGTCAAGGTCAAGTTCTCAATTGTGACTTTTGCTTGTTTTTGCATTTTCTCTGACACTTTGAGAGATACATATAAAAGAACAAGTGCAAAATGTCAGCTTTATTGTAGTGAAGATATGCTACATTTAGTCTTATACAATTAAATGGCATCTTATAGGAGTTGATGCCCCTGAAATGTCTTGATATGAGGTTATTTGATAATAACTTCAATTAAGTTCATTATAAAGACATTTGACCTTATACAAAAGGTTAAGTGACAAATGACCTTGAAAAATGGCTACCGGAAGTGACCTTTGGAAAACCGGAAGAAGCTTTTTTTGCAATTTTTTCACATAAAAGTACTCAGAATCCATATATTTTGTCATAAAGATACATGAACAGATAACTGTAGACTAAAAATGACTTCGAACAAACCGGAAGTGGCCAATTATCTCCCATTCTACATTCAAAAGTATATAAAAACTATATATTTTTGAAATCAGTGTGAAAGAAGCTATCATATGAGACCGGATGTGACATTCATTTCACCGGAAGTAGCATATTATCTCCCTTATATCACTGAAAAAGATAATTAAACCATTATTTATCGCATCAGTATGAAGAAACTACCTTCTTATCCATATTTCTTTGGTGTGGAAAGACTTTTTTTAATTATTTTTTTTTTTCTTCTGCCAAATTTTGTTCTTGCGATAAATGTTTGTTTCACAATATGCCGCTTAGATATTTCTCATATGGTATCGTATAGTTTATGCGCTTTTAAATTTCACCCTGCTAAGGCGAACCATTTTCTTTGTTAGAGTTATATCCCCTTTCACTGTTTATCATCAAAGTGTATCTCCTCCGTAACCGTAGAAAAATGCGACAAATTTATTTTATAAAATTGCTCGTTATATCCTTCGCATGATTTGTCCTATTTTAACCGAAGCGATATGAACACTCCATATGAGAGTTATTCCCCCTTTTGCATTTGATATTAGTAATATGCATTTCTAACTGGTAAACCATAGGTAATTGAGACCTAGGGTCTTTTGATTTAAGGTCCTTGGTCCAAAAAAATTAAAATTAGGTCAAGGTCAAAGGTCAAGATCATATTATAAATTTGATTTTGGCTTATTTTCACTTTTCTTCAAAAACCGTATAACATATCGACATGTTTTTTTTTACTAAATTGTTAGTTACGACATGTCATAACTTATAAATTTGGGTTGAAAGGGTGCGTAAACAATAAATGGGAGTTTTCGCCCATCTTATATTTAGAATTATGCATAAAGTGATATAACTCATTATCCATACATATTATAAGACCTTGCATCTTTTGATTTGAGGTCCTTAGTTTGTGACCTTGAAAATGAGCTCAAGGTCATTGGTTAATAGGATGTTCTAGATTTTGACCTTTGCTTTAAATTCATATTTATACATCATAAAGCCATAGCAAGTGACATTTTAGACTGATTTTTAATATTTTTATATCGAAATAGATCTTTACCGGTGGAAAGACCTTCAATTGTTCTCTGAACAATTGGCTTTTAATTATTAAGTCTTTCCACTTTTCTGTGGAAAGACTTATTGTTTTTCTTCTGATTATTATTATTATTAAGTCTTTCCACTTTTCTGTGGAAAGACTTATTGTTTTTGTTCTGATTATTATTTTTTTCTTTTTTCTTCCGCCAAATTTTGTTCTTGCGATAAATGTTTGTTTCGCAATATGTCACTTAGATATTTCTCATATGGTATCGTATAGTTTATGCGCTTTTAAATTTCACCCTGCTAAGGCGAACCATTTTCTATGTAAGAGTTATCTCCCTTTTTACTGTTTATCCTCTGTGTGCCTCTCCTTCGTAACAAAACAAGATAGCGACAAAATTCTTTTTACAAATTGTTCGTTACATCCTCAGTAATTTTTGGCGTATTTGGATCGAAGCGATTCGATGAAATTTTATAGGAGTTATCTACCTTTACAAAATAAATTTGTCGGTATGTTTATTTAACTCATAAACAGTTAACCGTATAACCCTGGAATGTTTTTATTTGAGTCCCCTAGGTCCTTACTTAGAAAATGAGGTCAAGGTCAAAGGTCAAGGTCAAGTTCTCAATTGTCACTTTTGCTTGTTTTTGCATTTTCTCTGACACTTTGAGAGATACATATAAAAGAACAAGTGCAAAATGTCAGCTTTATTGTAGTGAAGATATGCTACATTTAGTCTTATACAATTAAATGGCATCTTATAGGAGTTGATGCCCCTGAAATGTCTTGATATGAGGTTATTTGATAATAACTTCAATTAAGTTCATTATAAAGACATTTGACCTTATACAAAAGGTTAAGTGACAAATGACCTTGAAAAATGGCTACCGGAAGTGACCTTAGGAAAACCGGAAGTAGCTTTTTTTGCAATTTTTTCACATAAAAGTACTCAGAATCCATATATTTTGTCATAAAGATACATGAACAGATAACTGTAGACTAAAAATGACTTCCAACAAACCGGAAGTGGCCAATTATCTCCCATTCTACATTCAAAAGTATATAGAAACTATATATTTTTGAAATCAGTGTGAAAGAAGCTATCATATGAGACCGGATGTGACATTCATTTCACCGGAAGTAGCATATTATCTCCCTTATATCACTGAAAAAGATAATTGAACCATTATTTATCGCATCAGTTTGAAGAAACTACCTTCTTATCCATATTTCTTTGGTGTGGAAAGACTTTCAATTGTTCTCTGAACAATTGGTTTTTAATTATTTTTTTTTTTTTCTTCTGCCAAATTTTGTTCTTGCGATAAATGTTTGTTTCCAAATATGCCGCTTAGATATTTCTCATATGGTATCGTATAGTTTATGCGCTTTTAAATTTCACCCTGCTAAGGCGAACCATTTTCTTTGTAAGAGTTATATCCCCTTTCACTGTTTATCATCAAAGTGTATCTCCTCCGTAACCGTAGAAAAATGCAACAAATTTATTTTATAAAATTGCTAGTTATATCCTTCGCATGATTTGTCCTATTTTAACCGAAGCGATATGAACACTCCATATGAGAGTTATTCCCCCTTTTGCATTTGATATTAGTAATATGCATTTCTAACTGGTAAACCATAGGTAATTGAGACCTAGGGTCTTTTGATTTAAGGTCCTTGGTCCAAAAAAATTAAAATTAGGTCAAGGTCAAAGGTCAAGATCATATTATAAATTTGATTTTGGCTTATTTTCACTTTTCTTCAAAAACCGTATAACATGTCGACATGTTTTTTTTTACTAAATTGTTAGTTACGACATGTCATAACTTATAAATTTTGGTTGAAAGGGTGCGTAAACAATAAATGGGAGTTTTCGCCCATCTTATATTTAGAATTATGCATAAAGTGATATAACTCATTATCCATACATATTATAAGACCTTGCATCTTTTGATTTGAGGTCCTTAGTTTGTGACCTTGAAAATGAGCTCAAGGTCATTGGTTAATAGGATGTTTCTAGATTTTGACCTTTGCTTTTAATTCATATTTATACATCATAAAGCCATAGCAAGTGACATTTTAGACTGATTTTTAATATTTTTATATCAAAATAGATCTTTACCGGTGGAAAGACCTTCAATTGTTCTCTGAACAATTGGCTTTTAATTATTAAGTCTTTCCACTTTTCTGTGGAAAGACTTATTGTTTTTCTTCTGATTATTATTATTATTAAGTCTTTCCACTTTTCTGTGGAAAGACATTGTTTTTGTTCTGATTATTTTTTTTTTTTTTTTCTTCCGCCAAATTTTGTTCTTGCGATAAATGTTTGTTTCGCAATATGTCGCTTAGATATTTCTCATATGGTATCGTATAGTTTATGCGCTTTTAAATTTCACCCTGCTAAGGCGAACCATTTTCTATGTAAGAGTTATCTCCCTTTTCACTGTTTATCCTCTGTGTGCCTCTCCTTGGTAACAAAACAAGATAGCGACAAAATTCTTTTTACAAATTGTTCGTTACATCCTCAGTAATTTTTGGCGTATTTGGATCGAAGCGATTCGATGAAATTTTATAGGAGTTATCTACCTTTACAAAATAAATTTGTCGGTATGTTTATTTAACCCATAAACAGTTAACCGTATAACCCTGGAATGTTTTTATTTGAGTCCCCTAGGTCCTTACTTAGAAAATGAGGTCAAGGTCAAAGGTCAAGGTCAAGTTCTCAATTGTGACTTTTGCTTGTTTTTGCATTTTCTCTGACACTTTGAGAGATACATATAAAAGAACAAGTGCAAAATGTCAGCTTTATTGTAGTGAAGATATGCTACATTTAGTCTTATACAATTAAATGGCATCTTATAGGAGTTGATGCCCCTGAAATGTCTTGATATGAGGTTATTTGATAATAACTTCAATTAAGTTCATTATAAAGACATTTGACCTTATACAAAAGGTTAAGTGACAAATGACCTTGAAAAATGGCTACCGGAAGTGACCTTTGGAAAACCGGAAGTAGCTTTTTTTGCAATGTTTTCACATAAAAGTACTCAGAATCCAGATATTTTGTCATAAAGATACATGAACAGATAACTGAAGACTAAAAATGACTTCCAACAAACCGGAAGTGGCCAATTATCTCCCATTCTACATTCAAAAGTATATAGAAACTATATATTTTTGGAATCAGTGTGAAAGAAGCTATCATATGAGACCGGATGTGACATTCATTTCACCGGAAGTAGCATATTATCTCCCTTATATCACTGAAAAAGATAATTAAACCATTATTTATCGCATCAGTATGAAGAAACTACCTTCTTATCCAAATTTCTTTGGTGTGGAAAGACTTTCAACTCTGAACAATTGGTTTTTAATTTTTTTTTTTTTTCTTCCGCCAAATTTTGTTCTTGCGATAAACATTTGTTTCGCAATATGTCGCTTAGATATTTGGTATATGATATCAAACAGTTTATGCGCTTTTGAAATTTACCCTGCGTAAACGAATACTTTTCTTTGTAGGAGTTATCTCCCCAAACACTGTTTTCCTTGTGTCCACAACTCCTTCGCAATCGTAAAAGATTACGACAAATTTATTTTATAAAATTGCTCATTATATCCTTCGCATGATTTATCCAATTTCGACCAAAGCAATATGAACGCTCCATATGAGAGTTATTTCCCTTTTTGAATTTGAAATTTTGAAATGTATTTTAAACTGGAACATCATAAGTGATAGAGACCTAGGATCTTTTGATTTGAGGTCCTTGGTCCAAAAAAATGAAAATTAGGTCAAGGTCAAAGGTCAAGGTCGTATTTTAGATTTTTATTTGTTTTTGATTTCCCTATAACTTTGGAATGGTTATAGATACAGAAAATTTAAGTAGTGAAAAATGCTTGGTACTTCAAGGGGCAACTGTGTTACGTTATGACTGTATTGGTTTTACCATTATGTAAGGGACAAAACCCCCATTTATGGTTTATAAAAAGCCATTATTAGGCAAAACTCTTAAACAAAAGGTCCTTGACCCATAGGGTCTTTTGTAGGGTCTTTTGCAATGACATTGTGGAGCAATGTACTAAGAGGCAAATTATGTGATTTTGGCACTATTTAAAGAGTTTTATATGTGTTTGAATTCCAACCAACCAACCAACCAACCAATCAATCAATCAATCAATCAATCAATCAATCAGTGCATGCATGTTTCCGTTTCATGTGTTTAATATGGGGTCCAAGACCTCATTTATTTCTTTTCCGCTTGTTTCAAGAAACACTTTCCAACGTGTTTAACCAACCAACGTGTTTAATCAACCAACCAACGTGTTTAACCAACCAACCAATCAATCAATCGATCAATCAGTGCATGTTTCCGTCTGATGTGTTTAATATGGAGTCCAAGATCTCATTTGTTTCTTTTTCGCTTGTTTCAAAAACCCTATCCAACGTGTTTAACCAACCAACCAACCAAACAACCAATTAATCAGTTTATGTATGTTTCTGTTTCATGTATTTAATACGGGGTCCAATGTCTCATTTGTTGTTTTTTTTCGCCTGTTTCAAGGGACCCTATCTCACGTGTTTAATCGATCAACCAACCAACCAACCAACCAATCAATCAATCAATCAATAAATCAATCAATTAATCAACCAATCAATCATTGTATGCATGCTTCCGTTGTGTGTGTTTATTACGGGGTCCAAGTTCTCATTTTGTTTTTTTTTTTCGCTTGTTTCAAGAGACATTATCTCAAGTGTTTAAGTTATAAACCAACCAACCAACCAACCAACCAACCAATCAATCAATCAATCAATCAATATGTATGACAGTTTATTTATTACAGTACATTTAAAACAATATGGAACGAAAAAACTCTCAATTATTCAAGATTTTGAATTTTAATATTTTGATACATCTCTTCTGAAAAAAAAAATCCACATGTACTCTGAAACTACAAGTCCAATCGACCCCAAAATTTGCAGTCAGCAGGGCATACATGTACTAAAGGTTCATAAAACAACGTGGTGCAGATATCTCTCAAGACTTTTCCTAGAGAAAAAAAAAATGGCAATGCCGTAAAAATCGCTTGCTAGGTCCGTAAATCTCAGTGACATCCTACAATAAAATGTCCGCTCCTAGATTGAAATACTAATCTGTGTTACAAACAGGTGCTGAAAAATGTACATTATCAGAAAATAATCCTTAAATGTGTATTAAAGTTACACCGGATCAATTAAATCCAAAACATGCACTGCTGGTGAACTGTGATCAAAATGTCAATTTCCTACAATGACAAAAGAAATTACATTGTGTACATTCTGTCTCTATACATGTTGTCTGTTCAACGTCCCCACTTAAAGAGAAATAAAAAGACTAAGTTTTCGTTATTATAAACCCGCGTCACGTGATGTCTCCTCAATCTGGCGCGCGCGCTGTACCTAAAATAAAATAAAAACTTTCCAAACTAAACAGGAAACTTCTCCGGTAACAATAATATAGACCCCATACAGAAACAAACAAACAAACAAACAAACAACCCCCCCCCCCCCATTCAATCAATTTCAAAGGGGGAAAGACCGCCTCCAATTGCTTATTAAAAGCAGTTAATTTATATTTATTTTTTTTTATCTTCCGCCTACTTTTTTTCTTGCGTAGTTTTGTTGTTTCAAAAGATGTCGCTTAGATATTTGGAATATGATATCGTATAGTTTATACGCTTTAAAAGTGACAACCGTGTAATTAAATACTTTGCGTTGTAAGAGTTATCTCCCCCAACACTGTTTTTCTTGTGGCCACTACTCCTTCGCAACCGTAAAAGATTACGACAAATTTATTTTACCAAATTGCTCGTTACATCTTCAGGATTAGGCAATTAATTTGGACCGAAGCTTTCCAGAGACTCCATATGATAGTTATTTTCCCTTATGCAAATGATATAAGTAATATGCATTTCTAACTGGTAAACTATAAGTGATAGAGACCTAGGGTCTTCAGATTTGAGGTCCTTGGTCCCAAAAAATGAAAATGAGGTCAAGGTCAAAGGTCAAGGTCATGTTCTAAATTTTGATTTTTGCTTATTTTCACTGATTTTCAAATATCGTATGACATATCGACAAATAATTTTTCATTAATTGTTAGTTGCGACATGTCCTAACTTGTATATTTTGGTTGAAAGGGTGCGCAGAAAATAAATGGGAGTTTTTGCCTATCTTACATTTAGAATTACATGTAAAGTGATATTACTCTTTAACCAAACATATTAAAGACCTAGGTTCTTTTGATTTAAGGTCCTTGGTTTGTGACCTTGAAATTGAGGTCAAGGTCATAGGTTAATAGAACGTTCTAGATTTTGACCTTAGCTTTAAATTGATATTAATACATCATAAAGCCATAGGAACTAACATTTTAAACTGATTTTTCATATTTCAATATCAAAATACATCTTTACTAGTGGAAAGACCTTCAATTGTTCTCTGAACAATGGGTTTTTAATTATTATTATTAGGTCTTTCCACTTTTCTGTGGAAAAAACTATTGTTTTTGTTCTGATTATTAAGTCTTTCCACTTTTTTGTGAAAAGACTTATTGTATTTCTTCTGATTATTATTATTATTTTTTTCTTCCGCCAAATTTTGTTCTTGCGATAAATGTTTGTTTCGCAAAATATGTCGCTTAGATATTTCTCGTATGGTATCGTATAGTTTATGCGCTTTTAAATTTCACCCTGCTTAGGCGAACTATTTTCTTTATAAGAGTTATCTCCCTATTCACCGTTTATCATCTGTGTGCATCTCCTACGTAACAAAAAAAGATAGCGACAAAATTCCTTTTACAAATTGTTCGTTACATCCTCAGTTATTTTTGGCCCATTTGGATCGAAGCGATTCGATGAAATTTTATAGGAGTTATCTACCTTTACGGAATAAATTTGTCGGTATGTTATTTTAACTCATAACCAGTTAACTGTAAAACCCTGGAATGTTTTTATTTTAGGCCCCAAGGTCCTAAATTAGAAAATTAGGTCAAGGTCAAAGGTGAAGGTCAAGTTCTCAATTGTGACTTTTGCTTGTTTTTGCATTTTCTCCAACACCTTAAAAGATACATATAAAAGAACAAGTGCAAAATGTCTGCTTTATTGTAATGAAGATATGCTACATTTAGTATTATACAATTTAATGGCAACTTATAGGAGTTGGTGCCCCTGAAATGTCTTGATATGAGGTTATTTGATAATAACTTCAATTAAGTTCATTATAAAGACATTTGACCTTATACAAAAGGTTAAGTGACAAATGACCTTGAAAAATGGCTACCGGAAGTGACCTTTGGAAAACCGGAAGTAGCTTTTTTTGCAATTTTTTCACATAAAAGTACTCAGAATCCATATATTTTGTCATAAAGATACATGAACAGATAACTGAAGACTAAAAATGACTTCCAACAAACCGGAAGTGGCCAATTATCTCCCATTCTACATTCAAAAGTATATAGAAACTATATATTTTTGGAATCAGTGTGAAAGAAGCTATCATATGAGACCGGATGTGACATTCATTTCATCGGAAGTAGCATATTATCTCCCTTATATCACTGAAAAAGATAATTTAACCATTATTTATCGCATTAGTATGAAGAAACTACCTTCTTATCCATATTTCTTTGGTGTGGAAAGACTTTCAATTGTTCTCTGAACAATTGGTTTTTAATTATTATTATTAAGTCTTTTCACTTTTTTGTGAAAAGACTTATTGTATTTCTTCTGATTATTAAGTCTTTCCACTTTTCTGTGGAAAGACTTATTGTTTTTGTTCTGATTATTATTATTATTATTATTAAGTCTTTCCACTTTTCTGTGGAAAGACTTATTGTTTTTCTTCTGATTATTATTATTATTATTATTTTTTTCTTCCGCCAAATTTTGTTCTTGCGCAAAATGTTTGTTTCGCAATATGTCGCTTAGATATTTCTCATATGGCATCGTATAGTTTATGCGCTTTTAAATTTCACCCTGCTAAGCTGAACCATTTTCTATGTAAGAGTTATCTCCCTTTTCACTGTTTACACTCTGTGTGCATCTCCTTTGTAACAAAACTAGATAGCGACAAAACTCTTTTTACAAATTGTTCGTTACATAACAGTCCCCGGGACAAGTTTGCAATTCCGCTGAGTGCAAAAGTTGTCACCTTAATTTTTGGAGTTTAGTCAAAACAAAGTTGATAACTTGGTTGGTATTGGTTCCCTGATATTTGTCCTAAAATTTTTTGGATCTAGCACCACTGTTGAAAAAGTTATGCCCCTTTTTTCAACAATTTCCTCAGAGGAAAAGTACTTTTCCTCAAGGGAAATCAAATTTCCCTGAAGGAAAAAGATTTTTCCTCCAGGGAAATTGTTTTTTCCTCAAGGGAAAAAGATTTCCCTTAGGGAATTTGCTGCATAATTATTTCCTTTGAGGAAATTCTATTTCCTTAGAGGAAATTCTTTTTCCTTAGAGGAAATTCTTTTTCCTTTGAGGAAATTTGCAGCTTCAAATTTTCCTTGGAGGAAATACTTTTTCCTGTGAGGAAATTTGTAGCTTCAAATTTTCCTTGGAGGAAATACTTTTTCCTGAGAGGAAATGTTTGACAAACACTTTTCCTTGGAGGAAAATTCAAGACAACAAATTTCCTCTAGGGAAATCATTGTTCTTCAAATTTCCTCTAAGGAAATTTCTGAAGATCAAATTTCCCTTAAGGAAATGTTTTCCCTTATTTTTACTTGTTGAACATTTCTTCACGTCACCATGTGTACAAACAGTATGAATATAATTATTACAAGACTGTATAATTGATGCAAATGATATTTAAAACTTTAATAAATGTTTGACTCAACATTTTAATGACATTGAAAATAATACAGTCCGACTGTTTAGATCGAGGTATTGTTTATACTATTTTTATGAATTTAACTTTGATTTATAATTTTTTTTGGAGCAAATGCTTCTATTTTCTTTGTAATTGTTTCAATGCGATACATTAATAAGCATTCAATTTGAATGTCATACCATTTGTGGTGTTCTAAAGAATTTGTTTATATATTTGCAGATTAAATAATAAAATAAACACTTTTCGTGTTATTTTAAATTAGAATTTCTTCTGTTTCAGCTTGTGTACAGTTATTCAATCCACTACGTAAGAATTCGGTGAATACATTATTCCATTCACTAAACAATTCCCTTCAATTCTAAGAGAAATCATTTTTGCAAATTGTTCTTCAATGATCTTCTTCTGTATATTTGATATGAGGGAGCTATGTAAATGAGTGGATAAAACTGGTGTTCCTTTTTTCAACAACAAAATAGTATTTGTTCAGCATTCTCCTTTCTTTTGATTAAGATATGTTGTTGCTTTTATGCAATAGTGTTTTTGTGTATCTATGATAGAACTCCATTTTGTTTATGGTCATTATCATGTGATAATGTTGAAATTTCCTATTTCTTTTTTGCAGGAAAGCACACATTCCATTTCAAATTAATCCAATTATGCACTATGTAAATAAATTTCAACTATAAGTTTCCTCTTCAGTAATGACCTATTGATCATGAAAACCAAGATGTCTGATCACCTATAAATACACAAAATAAACAAATAAAATGTTATAAATGGAGAGAGAAACAGCAATAAATGTTTTTTATGTGTATCTTTCCTTATTAAAATACATTAAGTAAACTTGAACTCGAGAAAAATAAATAACTGCGATGTAGACTAGAAAGTATAAAATGCCAAATAAAGTATTCACGAAAAATTAGTTGATTTACAGAAGTCAAGTCCGTGTTTGCAGGAAATTTAAATCATTGGTTGTCTGGTGGAGAGTTGTCTTATTGGCAATCATACCACATCTTATTTTTATATAACCTTGCCATATTCCTATTGTGCCTGTCCAAAGTTCAGAGCCTGTAGCTTTTGTCAGTTTAGTCTGACACTAAAATTTAGTGGTTGTTGTTGTTGTTGTTTCATACCGGTCATATTTATTTTTTGTAATTTATTTTGTTATAAACTAGGCAATTGATGATTAGTTTTACAGTTTGGATTGTTTCAATGTTTCATCTTTAGGTCTTTTATAGCTGCCTACTTTGACTATAGTATAGGGTATGGATTTTCTCATTATTGAAGGTCGTAACAGGCCTACAATTGCTTTCTCAAAGCCATGATAGTTTTCATATTTAATATACCACATCTTTTAATTTTTATAGTAATCATGATACTAGTAATCATCTTTCAAGTTCAATAACTTTTTTTAAATTAAAAGGTGCCTTACCATTTAGGTTTAGTTGGCTTCTGCAAATTTTACATTGCCTATCATTTCTGCTGTATATAATTTCTCTGTATCTTCTATAGTTCTTGTCCTATACATAAAGAAGTAAAAGTTGAATGACATCTTGCATCAATATTTTTTTCTGTTTAATGTACATTATGTATATTAATGTGTGTTTAATAAAAATCTAAACCATGAGTGCTTGATAAGCTTCTTGCCCTTATAGCAGGTCTTTAAGCTTTAAATGAATTTTAATGATCGACTAAAAAACTATGAGCACTGTGCAAATAAGACCCCTGCCCACCAAAAAAAACAAAACATGCACAAACAGTGGTATTTCTTGACATAAAACATGTATATAATTTGGCTCCATTTATAGATATATATCTCAAGTGACTATAAGTTTAAGGCTGTGATTTTTTTTAACAAATCCATAAATTTCTAAAACCTTTCAAAGTTTTTGAAAATGGACAATTTTAAAATAACTTTGCAACAACTAAAGTTCCTTAACTCTGCATCTTATACAAAATATACATGATAAATAGGGAATGATACTCCAGCTTGCATATTATTCAAAGTTTTAAAGGAACATAACTGAAGAACGGTAAAAGTTTTACTACCAAAATTTGAAATTGATCTGATTAAAATTGTGATAAAAAGTATTTTTTTAAAGTTTAATAAAATTTGGTTGAGGGAAACTTAAGTTAAAAGGCCGAAACATTTTTTTCCATTTTTAAAGAACATAACTATAGAATTTAGTAAAAGAGACACTACCAAAATTCAAACTTAATCTGTATTTTGTGATGATAAGCATTGTGTATTGATTTCATAACATTTGGTTGAGACAAACTAAATTTTAGAGAACAGGAAACCAAAAATTCAGCATATTTTCCCCATTTGTAAAGGGGCATAACTCTGATACTCTAGTACAGTAACACTGACATCACCAAAATTCAAACTTGATATGAGAATTGTGATAACAAGCTTTTGTAAAAGTTTAATTGAATTTGGTTGAGGCAAACTAAAGTACTGTAAGAGAACAAAAAACAACTTTGGGACAGACGGACAAACGATCTGACAAGTGTTAAACATTATGCCCCCTCCACTTTGGGTCATAACAATAAAAAGGGAGTTTGTCAAGATATAAAAACAATTCACCAAAGTTTCATAAAAATTTGTGAAAGCATTCTTGAGACTATCCAAATCCCAAGTCATGATAGTACAATGACATAAATCAGATTTTTTTTTAAATTAAAAGGAAAATTATCATGTTTATGTTATACAAAAATAATTCACCAAGTTTCATGCAAATTGCTCAAAGCATTATTAATAGTATACGTACTGGAAAAATCCCCCCTTTTATGAATAAAATCCCTAACTTTAAATTAAAAATTTAAAATCCCTAAAAATTAAAAAGGAGCTTAATTATCATGATTATATCAATAGATAATTCACCAAAGTATTATGAAAATTTTATGATTAATGTATTCTAATTCCAAGACTATCTAAGACATGGTTTGTTTGAATTAAAAAAGTTGGAATAAAGTACCTGCTAGAATTCAGGAGAATTAGACCAAATCAGGCTATCTTCTAGATTATCAGACAATTGACTGTACATAGAAAAGGAATTTTCTTTTTTCTTTTTTCTTATTTAGCTATTTGTTATCTCTGTCCTTAATATATACTGAACTAAGCCATTTTTTCACATATTTTTTTTGTTTTTTCTCTCTTGTGACTTGTTATTTAACATAACAAAAAAAAACAAAGGCAATAAAAGAGAAACTGACAATGCCAAGGCAAAACATAAGATGCAGAAAAGAAAAACAAAACAAAACAAAACACTAAGCAACACCAACATCACCAAAAAACTAGTGTTGAATTCATGTGCTCAGTCAGTCAGTGAGAGTTCGCAGATCCTGACCTACTATATCTATGCTTAAAAACCTAAAAATCATATAGTTCTTAACATATTTTGTAAATTTATACTTGATTAAAATGTTGTCATAAATAGCATAGACACCTCTGAGTTTTGAGAACCACATGTGTTAATTGTGCGAGTATAATCATTGATAATCATGCACAAGATTGACTTTTAAAAGCCTATATATTGAAATTTTCTGAAAATATTGCATGCATTTATTAATATGACCAATTTCAAGAAATGCACAAAGATGTGAGATGATTTATATAATTGTAATTTCAGGAATTTACAGTAAAGGCTTTTATCCTCACTGCATTTTGCACTTTTTCTAATTCAGGAGCCAGAAGTTATGGCCTTTGTGACCTTTGTATGATTTTTATTTTAGTTTCTTTTTTTTATATTGAAGAGTTTAGTATGACGTCCATTATCACTCAACTAGTATACATTTTTGTTTAATGGCAAGCTAAAGCATGCCTCACAGGCACGGATCCAGGGGGGGGGGGGGCTGAAGGTTGGACATGTTGGAACCCCCCTTTCTTTATTGGACGATCAATGCATTTGAATGGGGACATGTAGTTGGACACCCCCCCCCCCAAAAAAAAAATTGTCCTGGGTTAGGAACCCCTCCTTTATATGACTAGATCCACCCCAGTCTCAGGTTGCGGGATTTTCTCGTTGCAATGAAGACCCATCGGTGACCTATGGCTGTTATCTGCTCTTTGGTCATGTTGTTATCTCTTTGATACATTCCCCATTTCCATTTCCATTTTCTTTTCGGTTCTATTATAAATATTAGAAACGAGTTTGGCGCCTTTACAAAAATATAATTGTCTGTGCTGATAGGGGAGTATGTGTGCATACCAATATTTAAATTTTCTAGGCCTTCTTTTTGAATATTTTGTGCATTTCTTGGTAAAATACTGTCAGACCTCGAGTGCTGTTGTTTTACAAAAACGGTCAAGTAATGTAGGGGAAAGAAACTAACTAAAAAGACCAAAATAAGCCACAACTAATGGGGGTCTCATTGGGGGTTCTGTTCACGGATCCCGCTTAGTTACTACTTATTTTTTTAGATTCTCGCATGATGCCATCCCGCGTACACTATGTAAGTGAACAATTCTGCTATTTTTGTAATTTCCCATGTCCCGCTAAACTTCATTTCCACAGGCACTTGTCTCAAAAAAAAATTTCCTATATACCTTAATATAACACAAGTTATATTAAGGTATATAGGGGAAAAAAATTTGAGACAAGTGCCTGTGTTCATTTCGCGTTTTCACGGCACAATAATTTGAGGGAGGATAGGACCTTTATCGGGACTGCGGGATTGAGTGTTTTTAAGCTCTGGATTTCGGGATTGACCCTTTCGGGATACGATAATTCTTTTTTCGAATTTCGGGACCTCTGGATTTCGTGTTTTTTAAGCCCGGGATTTCGGGATTTCGTGTTTTTAAGCTCGGGATTTCGGGATCAGTACCCCTCCTACCCTCCCTCATAATTTGACTTTCATGTGTCACGTTTACAAAAAATACGCCTCGGCTATCCCGAGTCCCGCTCAGACCCCCCTTATAGGTACATAATGAATAGTTTACTATGTAGTCAGTAGTCGGGTCAAATACACATGTATACACTTTTAGACGACCTTAGATTCATTTCACAGCGAAAATACTCATTAATATTGAACATTTTAGATCACTTTACATTTAGATTTTATAACTTTTAAAATAAAGACCATATAGATTTAAGATCATTTAATCGAAAGATTATAATTTGTCAATGCGCAACTGTAACCAGGTACTGCATTTTTTTTTTTGCATGCGTTAAGTTAAAAGTGCCGGGAATAGAAAAGCAAGTTAAACTTCTCATCTGGACTTTTTAATAAGTCTGTATACCGGACCTCTTCTCTATTTTGGGATTGAAAAAAAATCTAAAGTTAAAAATGCGGTTTTGAACCTATTTCTTCTTTTTAATTTGGTAACACGTTAAGCCATTAGTGACACTAATATGGTATATTACCAATAATAAGGCCATATATTTCGGTGTGTAGAAATACCGCAAAAGACTTCTTAGTGGACTAAGAAGAAAGTTTTTGCTTTAAGGACACTAAAACGATGTTTTAAGATCACAGCGAACATGAATATAAGAGGATATGATTAAATACCTCAAATCTATAAAGTTAGGTATCAATAGATTTTGTAATTTTGAAGTTAAATGACTTTTTAATCAACGCCTGCCACTCGCCACGTGACCAACGGTTTATTGCAGATTCCCGAATCATCATGTTCAATCAACCTAATCCAATAAACAATTGTCTTTTGATCGTTACTTATTGATTAATCAATGGTTGTTAACCTAACGGTTTAGCGTGGTATAAATTCAAGTTTATGAAAGAAAAATAAAGAATAAATTTTGTGTTTTAAAACTTTGCCTTTGTTATATATATTTAGTTTTTAAGGAAATTGCTATGCAAGCTTTTTTTTTATTTAAAGAACCCTATTTTGAGATAAAAATTGAGAAACAAATGCTTTTGATATTTCATTTCCTTACTAACAACACAAGAGTTTACATACTATCATTATTCCTTGAAAGACATTTGAGAGTATGTGGTGTCCATGGGGTTCTTCAAAATCCGATTACAGAAGTAACATATAGAAAAACTCCAAGAGGTAAAATTATATTACGTTTTAAAAAGAGAATTATAGAATAAATCATAACTGTCTTCTATGAACGATAACTTTAAACTGGTGTCAATGCTTTTTTTAACAATTCATCTTTATTTCAACAATTGAAGATGAATACCATTTTATTTTATAATGTAATAAGCACTATGGGCAGGCGCGGATCCAGAGCTTGAAGTGGGGGTTTGGGGGAGGGGTTATGTGAGAAATGTTTAAAACACTAGAGAAGTTTTCATGTTATACCAAACCATATGTTTTTCAATAAATGGCACACTTTTTGTTCATCCGGCATATGGTTACTCTAAATAAAATTTCAAGTATTAATTTTATAAGGTTAATTATTTGATTACAGAAAGTATCTACCCGTTTTGCAATTGTTGTATCACTCTAAGTGAGGCTAATAAAGATATATATAATAAAATATAGAGATAGCAGCCTTGGATTGTCTTAATTAAATCCATTGGTCCTCTAATTATCAAGTTATCCTCTGGCCAATGTTATTATGACTTGTGTATATTTAAAGAAGTGTAGCGACAACGTGTCACCCTATTCAGTGCTAGATATTCAAATTATAGTAAAGATAACATTAAAACAAGAAATGGTTAATACAAAAAATATTTTAAGATTTTCAACCGGGGGTGGGGGGCTCGCTTTAACCCCCTAAATCCGCTAATGATGTGGGAAAACTAAATTATTTAGTTAACTTAATCATATGACTCTTAAGTCCGTTCTGCCATTATTAAGAAACGTTAAAGAACGGAAATGTATGATTTTAAGATTTGGAAATAAATGAAATTGGTGTCACAAATGGTATGTCTGCTTGTATTTAAAATATTTTATAAATAGATATAATGCTCATATACATAATTATTAACGGTTGTTTTACTTCGCTTATTTATAGCATTTAACAAATAACTTCGTATTCTTATTTTCGGCATCAAATAAAAATAATGGAATAAATATATTTTAAAAGACAAGGAAAATGAATTAAAAAATATATACAACAAAAATAAGCGAAAGGAGATGTGGTACGGCTGTCAATGAAACACCTATCCACAAAAGTTAAAAATGAAGAAGATGTCAGAAATAAATTGGTCATAATTTATTTACAGTCTAAAACATCGAAGGGACTAAACATCAACCTATACATATTTATACTTGTAATGCATTTGTATATAAACATCGAATCAGAAATATGTTCATTGCATATTTTGGCGTTAATATTGAGTCACTGATAAGGTCTTTGCGACGGAACTAAACACATTTATTCTAAAAACAGTTGTTGGCATGACACGGGTTATGTTCTTCTCATATATGGTATGATGGTATGATACTAAACCCCTAACGGGAAGGATTGTGCCTGATGTACATATGATGAAATCATAATCTTTCAGTCAGTTTAATTGAAGTCTGGAGCTGGCATGTCAGTTAACTGCTAGTAGTCTGTTGTTATTTATGTATTATTGTCATTGTGTTTATTTTCTTTGGTTACATCTTCTGACATCAGACTCGGACTTCTCTTGAACTGAATTTTAATGTGCGTATTGTTATGCGTTTACTTTTCTACATTGGTTAGAGGTATAGGGGGAGGGTTGAGATCTCACAAACATGTTTAACCCCGCCGCATTTTTGCGCCTGTCCCAAGTCAGGAGCCTCTGGCCTTTGTTAGTCTTGTATTATTTTAATTTTAGTTTCTTGTGTACAATTTGGAAATTAGTATTGCGTTCATTATCACTGAACTAGTATATATTTGTTTAGGGGCCAGCTGAAGGACGCCTCCGGGTGCGGGAATTTCTCGCTACATTGAAGACCTGTTGGTGACCTTCTGCTGTTGTTTTTTATTTGGTCGGGTTGTTGTCTCTTTGACACATTCCCCATTTCCATTCTCAATTTTATTTTATCCTTACCTAAACATGTTTAAAAACATTGCTGTGATAGTTATCAAAAGTACCAGGATTATAATTTAGTACGCCAGACGCGCGTTTCGTCTACACAAGACTCATCAGTAACGCTCAAATCGAAATATTGATAAATGGCATAGTTCTTAACATTAGAAAAATGAATGAAGTATTGGCAACTGGACGTTAAGCAACCAAATATCAATCCTCACTTTTCCGTGAAGTGTTCACAATTATTTGTCTTTTTAAAATTAAAAGGATGAAAAATCCCAAACTGAAAAGAGTTGAAAATACGCTATTAATTTAGAAGTAAATAATATAGCAGACAGAATAAATACGGCAAAAACAAACAAACGAAAAAAAATAGAGAACAATTTGAAATACCATATACATGTTTAATCAGTATACTAGTAGATTATTCACGGGCCAAGGTTGACCGAACATGAATTGCTATCGATTATACTAAAGGTGACAATCAACTTTTTGAGGCACGTGTCGAGAAAACATTAGAAAAAATATAATCTAAAATTATGAAAGGAGTAGGTCCTTAGTGCACATTTTTGTTCTTAGTGCACTAAGGAGGTCCTTTGCGGTGTTTCTACGGACCCCATATATTTGAAGGTGTTCAAAATTCTGTACATTATAGGTACGTGTATCAGATCGGACAATAATTTTCATATATATAAAAAGAATTACTGTATAAGTTATCTAGTATGAAATATGTCCACTGGACCGACCGTGTAAGTGCTATATATATTATATCATGTATATAGCCAGTCAAAAAGATGTGGTATGATTGCCAATGAGACAACTATCCACAAAAGACCAAAATGACACAAACATTAACAACTATAGGCCACACAAGGTCGTTAAAAACTTCCATTTGTTGTTGTCCACTGAAAATAAGCTCATAAAAACACGAATCCCCGTTTACTCAATTCCACCTTTATTTGTTAATATTTCTTTATCTTTTTCTTTTGATTTTATCATATCTTTTTTGTGAAATATTTTGTGTGGTCGAACATGAAATTGCCTCCGATGCTACAAAGAAAATTTGTTTAATGTCATCTGTTGCAATATATGCTAAGTACTACACGTGGACAGGATGTTCCCCAGAAAATAAGTTATACACACCCCGATATAACCCCGAGGGTACACGCTACTGTCATATGGAAAATTTCTTGGTCACCTGTAAGATGGTAATCAGCCAATCAACTAATTAGGTTACTGACCATGTCACTTCAATCAGTGAAAGTCTGTCCTCCTGGTTAAACTACATTTATTTATGTATATTTCACACATGCAAAATATGTTGTATTGTATATATTATCATCTCTGTAACTATGTTATTTAGTTAATGAGAATAAAGATCTATCTATCTATCAATTTAAAAAGTTTATCATTAGATATCAAAATGATAAATTCATTTTAATTAAAAATTTAAGAACTAAAGGATTTATCATTAAAATGAAGTGAAATAATTCAACCAAATCGTATATAGATTATATACATATTTTTTTTTATCTATGCCGAAAAGAATTGAAAAACTGTATTTATAATTTTTCATTTGTTTTATAGAAATCTGTGTAGGTCTCATGAAATGGAACTCACGCAACGCATGCCTAATTAAGATTTATAACTTTATTGAAAAATATAACAAAAATTTAGTTTTGATATTAAATTAAAGTTACCTTTCCGCGCTGTAATTTATTTGATACTAGAACACACCCGCGAAATCGCGGGCATATACAGCTTGTGAATTCGAACTGCTGTAGGATGATTTTTTGTAAAAGATATTATGTATTGAGAATTTCATAAAATGGTATCTCCCTTTTTCCAAAGTCCGATATTTGTTTCCTTTCTGTTAAATTCAATTATATTCGTGTTTCTGGCCTACGACCACAATTATTCTTCTCCTTTGCTACAATGCTTCTTTTGGGAAAAGTCAAATCAAATTAAAAATTTGCACCGTTTCAAACATGAAATAAATGTAACTGCTTATATAAAGACCATTATTAGTCTAAAACATATGCTTCTATGACAATCCATCAGCGCTTTTTTTTGAGAGCCTTATTAATATGCCAATGGAAGGATTTGAATCATGTATAAATAACTAATACCGACTAAGGCTAATTTGATGGGTTGTCGATTTACATAAAAGGTATCTCCCTTTTTCCAAAGTCCGATATTTGTTTCCATTCTGTTAAATTCAATTATATTCGTGTTTCTGGCCTACGACCACAATTATTCTTCTCCTTTGCTACAATGCTTCTTTTGGTAAAAGTCAAATAAAATAAAAAAAATTTGCACACTAATATATAGACCATTATTAGTCTAAAAAATATGCTTCTATGACAATCCATCAGTGCTTTTTTTGAGAGCCTTATTAATATGCCAATGGTAGGATTTGAATCATGTATAAATGACTAATACCGACTAAGGCTAATTTTAAGGGTTGTCGATCGGTGGGGTCCTGATCCCGAAATCCCGGGCTTAAAACCATGAAATCCCGAGATGCAGAATTTAAAGAAATTCATATCCCGAAATCAAAAAATATATAACTCTGTCTGTATGGGAGATTGAAAAACACCCGATCCCGACGCCCCGAAAAAGGTCCTACCTCCCTCTAATCTCTACCTTACTTTCATTTTTGCCAAATCATTATTTTCCCTTTTAACCGAATAAATTATATATAGAAATTCCCTGATAGAATACAGAGAGTCTCTATATACTAAAGTAGTATAATCGTAGATTACATGTAGATAAACGCGAAAAATATTTGTCCTCTCTAAGGGATATAATAATTGTGATTTTTGCTATCTAAACACCATGATATGGAGAACGCTCTATGATTGGTTGTACTTGTGTCACATGTTTTACTTATTTTAATATAAATGCAACTGGTATGACCCCTTGAATAGTAAACATTTAAAAAAAAATAGAAGACAGAATACAGAGATTCTCTATATATTAAAGAAGTATAATCGTAGTTTACATGTAGATAAACACGAAAAATAATTGTTCTAAGGAGGTATAATAGTTGTGGTTCTTGCGATCTAAACACCATGATATGGAAAACGCTCTGATTGGCTTATCTATTTTTCTTTTTTGTTATCTATCATACGATTGGTTGTATTTGTGCATGTTTCTGACCGGAAGTCTTATCTATGACTAAAAGTCAGTCTGATGACGGAATCATTTCCGGACTCCTTTTTTGTCGTTTTTCTCCCAAAATAACTCAATCTCAATAATCATAAGAATGGATGACAAATGGGACTATGCATGTTACCTATAGGACACAGAGGCATGATGATTGATTTATTGTGGAAGGAAGAGAAGCGACACCCAAAATGAGGTCTTCTCGTTTAATAGTATAGATGACATGAATCAAGCAATTTTTGATGAGGGATTTATGGGTTTGTCCATACAACGTATAAAAAATGAAGTGTATGTTATTAGTATTTCACATGCCTTGTTTTCGCCTTGAAGCTCATTATTCAGAGTGTTTCAGACAAGATGATCAAAATAACGTGCAAGATACTTTTTTCGATCATCGTGAAGAGACAATTTTAATTCCCATTCCTCGATGCACTCTACCCCTGTTGAATTGTATATTTATAATTCCTCGTGCTTTTAATTAGCCCCCACCCTTTCGTGGTTACCGTTATGCCAAAAAATACCCGGGGCTTGATTTACATGTAAAATCATGGGCGGATCCAGCCATGATAAAGGGGATTCCAACTACATGTCTCCATTAAATAAGGGGTGTCGTTGCCGCTGGTTTTCTGTTACCCCACCCTTTTCATATAATTTAGATTTCAAAAGTGTATACCTTATTCATATATTGTGTAGGTTAAAATGTTATCTTTTCCCATATTGTTTGCGTTTTGATTGGTGTGTAATGCAACAGTGCAATACCTAAGTGTCAAAAGAGAGTTTTTCCCGACCTATTCACATATTTTTAAGGTTCCTATATACAAGGTGATAGGACGTTCGGTTCCGTTGGAATAGGTTACCTTTTCACGCTATGCCTTAAAACTTTTCCTGATGCACAGGTAACCTATTCCAACGGAACGTCCTATCACCTTGTATATAGGAACTTGAGAGGATTCCCGAGATTATCATTTATGCAATGATTGCTCACAAAATGCTAGGGGAGGCCAACCCCGGATTCCATCCCCTTCGACCCGCCACAGAATACAGATATAATTGATAATTGTTATTTAAAAGTCATATACTATAGCCACTATATAGTACTAGAACCGAACACCTGTTTTCGGATATATATATACATACACCACATCTTCCTATGTCTATATAGCTGATTTACCGTAAATAACTGCGAGAAAATGAATAATACACAAGTTGATAATTGTCTCTTCTCTGCTAATTTTAATGTGCATGCAATATTCACTCTGATTTACTTGTGAGACCACCGACACTAATAATAATTACCTACAAAATAATAGGTGCTCCTTTACTGGGAAGAACATTTCGGATCCGATCAATTTATTGGTTCCATTCCCCCATTCTACACTTCTCCTTAGAAAAAATGCCTTGCAGAAATGCGTCATAATTATCTGGACTACTAACTTACTTCCATATAACTTCGAAAACAGACTATAATCTATTTCACTGGATGAGATTGGGCTCACGGATTTTTTAATGGATTGGTAATTTTTATTTATAGCACCAAGGACGTATGTTAGTTATACGTCCTTGATAGCACAAGTTTACAAAGCAAGATTAATCACATTTTTCACCCGGCCTACAAATCAAATGGTTGCCTCCTTACTGACTTACACCTACACAAGCTAAAAAAACATATTCATGGGGGGGGGGGGGGGGGGGGGGTTCAGATGGGGGATGCTTGCCTCAGTCATGTTTCTGTGATTCCCTATATAATCAACAAAATTTTTCACACAAAAAGGGGGGCAGGGATTTCTCCTTAATAAGAAATTTCTATTTTCAGCATAAGCTCATATAAATTTGCCTTTTGAAGAACTGAAATAAATATGAGACGGCTAATGATTTTTCAGATGCTTTACATTAAAATACATCCATGTGACATTCACAATTATATATAGATCCAAATTTAAAAAGCTATTTTTTTCAATATTTAAATAATGTAGGATCAAATCTTGATACATGTATGTAGTTGAAATTGTTAGCTTTAAACATGTTAAACATTAAAAAATGAACACCCAAAGTTTAAACCACGTTTAAACATAAGAATGACCATGTAGTCTTTATTAATGTATGCTATTGCTATGAAACTAGGTCATTGTAGGTAAACTGTCATCTATTCCCTTAAATCTTTGTTCCCAGTCACCCCAAGTTTGATTTAAATTAGTCAAGTATATCTACTCTATTAGGTCTCTAGTTTGGATAGTTAATAACTTGCAAATTACAAATGAATTAAAATCATACTCCTCCCAAATTTATTTCTTTAAATATTATAGATGAAATACATGTAGCAAGTAAGGGATGAAATTAAATTGGATGAAATGTGGCATTTTTTTTTGATAAAGTAGTATGTCGTCTGATGTTGTCAAACTTAATTATAGACCCTTAAGGGGCGGATCCAGTCATTTTAAAAAGGGGTGGGGGTGGGATTCTAACCCAGGACAAAAGGGGTCCAATTACATGTCCCTATTCAAATGCATTGATTATCCAAAAAAGGGGGGGTTCCAATCCCTTGAACCCCCCTCTGGATCTGTGCCTGCCCTTTAAAAATAAAATTATCCTTATTTTGAGTTAAAGCTTATAGATTTTTCAATAATGCTTCTCAGGGGCGGATCCAGCCATTTTAAAAGGGGGGTCCCAACCAAGAGCAAAGAGGGGTTCCAACTATATCTCCCATTCAAATGCATTGCTCGGTAAAAGAAAAGGATTCCAACACTCAAATCTATGGTCAGGTTGTTGTCTCTTTGACACATTCCCTTTTTCCATTCTCAATTTTATCATGTAGTCGTCGTTGTCCCAGGACATTTAGTTTTCGCTTAATAACTTTAGTACAAGTAATAGAAATCTATGAAATTCAAACACAAGGTTTGTGACCAGAGTTTTTGTTCAGAGTTTAGGAATTACATGAATTAGGGGCCAATAGGGGCCAATATTAAACTTTGTTTGATTTTATAGAAAATTGAATTATTGGAGTTCTTTGATATGCCAAATCTAACTGTGTATTTAGATTCCTAGTTTTTTGGTCCTGTTTAAATTGGTCTACCTTAAGGTCCAAAGGGTCCAAAATTAAACTTATTTTGATTTTAACAATATTTAAATTCTTGGTGTTCAGATTAATATGCTGAATCTGAATATTTACTTAGATTTTTTTATTATGGGCCCAAATTCAAGTTGATCCAAATCGGGGTCCAAAATTTTACTTTGTTTGATTTCAACAAAAATTGATTATATGGGGCTCTTTGATATGCTGAATCTAACCATGCTAACCATTCATTAAGATTTTTGATATTTTGACCCATTATCAAATTGGTCCACATTGAGTTCTAAAAGGTCCAAAATTTAACTTTATTTGATTTCACCAAAAAATGAATTATTGGGGTTCTTTGATCATGTTGATATGCTGCATCTAACCATGTATTGAGATTTTGAATATTGGACCATTTTAGAGGTTAATTGTCAATTTAAAATTTTTAAGTACTTGGACCGCATTCATTCTGTGTCAGAAACCTATGCTGCATCAACTATTGAATCACAATCCAAATTTAAAATTCAGAGTTGTATCGAGCTTGAATGTTGTGTCCATACTTGCCCCAACTGTTCTGGGTTCAACCTGTACGTTTGTATCAAGCTGAGCCATGTATAGCATTTTTATCTGATTTATATATTAATTTGAAATTTTTACAAGTGAGACACATACAGATTATACTGTTAACAATATTTCAGAGTTTAACGTAGTCAAGCGAAACAAATTTTAGAAGAATAGTTGAATCATGTCTTTGTTGTCAAATGAAAAATTAGTACGAACACAAAGAAAAAGTATGGGAATGTTTGTTTTTTAAACTATTGACCAGGGTGAAAGTCTTTGAAAGTCATGACTGGCAAAAAGTTTGTGAAATGAAATAGCACAAATATTCCATTCTTTTTAAATATAACTGAATATAAAGAAAAACACAAACTGATGTTTTATAATAGTTTTTACCCTTTTTATGTTTTATAGGACAAGAAATATAGAAAAATGATGAAAAATATAAACAGTTACAATAGAAATGAGCGCAAAACAAGATAAACAGAATACAACAAGGCCTAAATGGTAAGACCACTTCTATATACTGTAAATTCAGATTTTTCAGGGAAGGGACAACTTATTGTGATTACAAAAAAAATCTGCATAAAGATCTATATAGTTACATGATATATATATATATATATATATATATGTTTCTGTTATCAAAATATGATTTCTTATTTTTGCGATACTCACCCAGTCACATTATTCGCATTACTAAAAAGTTTCGATAATTTCTGAATTACAGTAATAAAAGAAATTGCCTTTGAATGATGACTCATATAAAAATAAGAAAATGTGGTATGGTAAATGAGTGACTTATCCAATGAAGCAGATGCAAGAAATTAAAGGCCAATCATGGGCCTGCCTTCAATAATGAGAAAACACTTCCTTTATAGGTCATCCATTAAAGATCTCAACATATAAAGATTTAAACAATCCAACTTAGTTCAACATGTTCAAAGTCAATAACAATTAATAAAAAAAAATCATGCCTAATATAAAATATTGTTTGTTTCTCCAATCCTGACCGACCCTGCAAAAATGGCTCTACTCATAAAATTTAATTGTCAAAACTAAGCCAAATATTATTTTATTCATTTCTGATTTTCGGGCTTGCCGGATCATCCGATAATATTCAGGCTTTTGGGAAAAATAAAATTATTTACCTCCCTACCTACCCACACCTGGCTTGTCAGAATAGGGATTAGGGAAACAAACAATATATTAATTTAGGCCTCATGTCTGTGAGCACTCAACCTGACCATAATATAGGACAGTGGTTCAAATATTAACACAACATATGAACATTCTATAACAACTATTGCAAGTGGCTCAACTTTAAATATCACTGCAAGGCACTAAACAACGAATATTAAATCTTGGACACAAAGCACTGAAATAAGAGAACTCATAAGCATGACAAGTAAGAATATCAAATGAAAGTTTCTCAAAATGTTCATTAAAACATGATAAAATAAGCTTATTTATATTGCTGTTTTTTTCTCCATTTATAACATTTTTTTTATTTTGTGTATTTATAGGTCAGATATCTTGGTTTTTATGATCATCAACAGGTCCTGCAGGTCTATACTGAAGAGGAAACTTAATTGTTAATACTTTTCTACATAATGTGCTAATTGGATTATTAATGTGAAATGAACTCAACTGTGTGTTTTTCTGGAAAAAGAAATAGAAAAAATCCTACAAAATTGCTATAAACAAAATGGAGTACTATCAAAGAACACAATTGTGTAAAATGTAACAACCTACATTCATATTAACTGATGGATTATGGAGAAATTAAGAAAAATAATAGTATCTTTGTCATGTTTGTTGTCGAAATAAACACCTGCTTTATCAATTCATATACATGGCTCCATCATATCAAATATACAAAGAAGATGTTTGAAGAACATACGTTGCCAAAATTTATTCAACCAATTGAAGGAAGATGTCTTGTGGATTGAATTATTTATGCACTGAACTGTTATGTAGGGGGTCGAATACACAGCAGCTAAAACAGAAGACAAGTTAATTTGACATGAAAAGTGTTTATTTTATTTAATATGCAAATATGAGCACAATATTAATAACATCACAAATGGTATGATATTCATAGCATTTTGCTTATTATTGTATTGTCTTAAACATGCTAAACAGTCAGCCTTTTGTTTTTGTATGTTTAGTACTCACCATGAAAATTTGTATTACAGCATTAAAGTTTTAATTATCTTTTGTATCAATAATTCAGTCTAGGAGAAAATATATTAATACTGTTTGTACTGTTATGAAATTTCCAAAGAGGAAAAACATTTCCTTAAGGGAAATTTGATGTTCAGAAATTTCCCTAGAGGAAATTTGAAGATCAATGATTTCCTTAGAGGAAATTTGTTGTCTTGAATTTTCCTCCAAGGAAAAGTGTTTGTCAAAAATTTCCTCACAGGAAAAAGTATTTCCTCCAAGGAAAATTTGAAGCTACAAATTTCCTCACAGGAAAAAGTATTTCCTCCAAGGAAAATTTGAAGCTGCAAATTTCCTCAAAGGAAAAAGAATTTCCTCTAAGGAAATAGAATTTCCTCAAAAGAAATAGAATTTCCTCAAAGGAAATAATTATGCAGCAAATTCCCTAAGGGAAATCTTTTTCCCTTGAGGAAAAAAACAATTTCCCTTGAGGAAAAATCTTTTTCCTTCAGGGAAATTTGATTTCCCTTGAGGAAAAGTACTTTTCCTCTGAGGAAATTGTTGAAAAAAGGGGCATAACTTTTTCAACAGTGGTGCTAGATCCAAAAAATTTTAGGACAAATATCAGGGAACCAATACTAGCCAAGTTATCAACTTTGTTTTGACTTAACTCCAAAAATTAAGGTGACAACTTTTGCACTCAGCGGAATTGCAAACTTGTCCCGGAGACTGTTACATCCTCAGTAAATTTTGGCGTATTTGGATCGAAGCGATTCGAAGAAATTTTATAGGAGTTATCTATCTTTACGGAATAAATTTGTCGGTATGTTTTTTTAACTCATAAACCGTTAACCGTAAAACCCTGGAATGTTTTTATTTGAGTCCCCCGATTCCTAACTTAGAAAATTAGGTCAAGGTCAAAGGTCAAGGTCATATTTTAGATTTTCATATGTCTTTGATTTCCCTATAATTCTTGAATGGTTATAGATACAGAAAATTTAAGCAGTGAAAAATGTTAAGTACTTCAAGGGGCAACTTTTTTACATTATGACTATATTGATTTTACCATCATGTAAGGGACATA